>OMLC01000024.1:0-14207 GCA_900302585.1 Regalecus glesne
CACACACACACAAACACACACACACACACACACACACACACACACACACACACACACACACACACACACACACCTTATCCAGATTAGCCTCACATATATTCATTGGGGTTGATCCTTCATGATCTTTGGAAAGACAACACTTGCTGATGGACGTCAGAGGAAATAAGGGGATGTTAGCTGGATCTCAGATAATGCAATGTGAAATAATTTTAGGTATGAGTTCAGCCCCAACTTGTCTCACTGATGAGACTGGCTGCTAGGGTCAAACGAATTATGAAAGCCTGGCGCTGCTCCGCAGCACACATGAGTACACGCAGTAATGTTTACTAGGTCCTTATGCTAACCTATATTTATAATCACCCTCTTTATATACTTGACGTTTTTATTTTTGTGCAGGTACATGCATATGAGAGGTCCATTTTTACGTGTCACCATTAGGCCCCATATTTTGGGGTTGGTCATAGACTTAGATGGAGCATTGGGGAATTAAGACCGGACACACTTCCTGACGCCCCAATCAAACCCAAAACGTCTGGCACGTCATGTCCTGAAGCGCACGCTCTATCACCAAGCTACCATGACATGCATATGCATATCTTTATCTCCATGAATCTGCACCAGTGGTGCTAAACAACCACTAAGCTAAACAGTGGATGTGTTTCAGACTAGGAGAGTCAGAGTGTCAGAGTGTCAGGAATCAGTCCACTGGACTGAATGCTGCAATCCAGACTGATGTGCTAGTGGTGAGTTTTGCACCCACCACTCCTCAATCAGTATCATGTTTCAACCCACCCACCATCACTATCATCCCCACACCGCATATGTAAATCATAAGTGTTGCTAAAAGCAACACTTATGAGGGGACATACTCGAAATAAAGACATATTAGTATTAATGAAATTGTTAAGAGTGATGCTTGATTATGCTTATCGAGCCAGTGTATCAGTTCTCAGACATTATCTGACCATGAGAAAAGCTATTGGCACTAAAAGTTATAATGACAATAATTTTATGCCATCATTAATGTTGCCTAATGCTTTGATTTAATGAAATCAACAATCCAAAATCACTACCCTCTGATGAAAAAAAGACCACAAGGTGGTGTGATGGTATCAGCGGTCATGCACCCCACGGTGTGGAAACTTGTTTTCATTCAAAGGACTTCGTAATGTAAACATGAAAACCAGATGACAGATTTAAGAAGCTGAGAAATACCATGGCATGATGATACAAGTCATCATCTTCACAAGAGAGAGGTCAATTTCTAAGTGTTATGGTTAGACCCCATTTTCCCAGGATGGACATGGACTTAGATGGGAAATGAGGGAGTAAGGCCGGATGCCTTTCCTGATACCCTCGAGTGGGATTGAACTTGCAACATCCAGCTCATCCTTCCCTGAAGCACATGCTCTACCACTCAGCTACTGACACCCCCATCATCTTCACAAGGACGATGCTAAAATATACATTGCGTGGAAGGTAGCTGCCATTACTAATTGAGCACAAGGTGAATTAGCTTTAATAATTGTCTTTCATTCCAACTCCATCAGTATTAAAATCTACAGAATGAAAGTTAATTTCCATAAATCAAGGCCACATGAATTATAATGCTACCATAGGATATCAAAGTTTTTTAATATTAAAGTTACCTTATAATTTTCAGGTTAAATATATAATAATAGATACTATTGTGTATCCAACCCCAACAGTACCCATCAAAAAACTCACATGAGAAAAATATTTGGAATTATATGTAATTTACCTAAGCATGGTTACAAAGGGCTTCACATGAAAAAAACTAATCACCTAACAGATAATAGCCTATCTGTTCTTCACACATCTGGCCCTCATCCTAACTAAGGTTGAGTTGTGCAACATATGGGCTTTATATTCTTGTATCTTATATGTATGTCTATATATTCTTGACAAGTAAAAGTGATGAATAAATCTGCTACATTTATTGAAAAGATATTGACAAATTCCCTTTCAATATGATTCAGTTGGGTATAATGCATATTGACATTGCAAACCATTTCCCAATCTTCCAGTTTACTTTGCTTGATAGCCAAAAGATAAGGCAATCTAAAGGTAGAGTTACTTATGGGAAATATAACAATATATGAGTAGATTCAAAAATTATGGTCTAGCTTGAGAAAATATGTACATCTAGACCAATGTAAACTGTGCCTATCGAGCTTTTCAATAGGCTTGGGTGATTGGACGAAGGTATTGGCAATCACCGATTTGCTCAACCAAATCAGTGGTTGGGCCGTTTTGAAGAAAAAAAGTATTTTTGTCATTTTATTTTGCTCTTTTGGTCCGCCTCCTTGAGAAGTCATTTCAATATACTAGAAATTGCCAATTACTGGGATGACAGAGGCCAGCACAGAAATTTTCAAATAATTCCCAAACCACAAAATTTAAAGATTGCACAAATCTTTTGATTCCGTTTCAATGGACATTTCCCATTAGTCACACCAAAATGATCTACAAACTTGACAGTGGTAAAGCCTGGTTCACAGAAGTCCTCAAAGTGAAAAATAACCTTTATGAAAGACATAGATTAAGTCTAGCATCCTTTGAATGAAATGACGTACAAAATCACATCAAAAGAAAATTAATCATCTCTTTTGAATGGTTGTAAAAGGCTTTTCAGGGATATATTGAGGGAGTCATCATATAATAAAAAAGAAACATGGACAACTATAACTCAGTTACTACAAAGGAAGAATGAATTGCTAGAGGTGAAGGTACTGAACATCATAATCAATCTCAAATTATAAGCAGCAGGATATTAGGAAATTAGAGCTACTCTGAGGTAAGTTCCTCTATCATTGACTCACTAACTTAGATTTGTATGACTTTCCTAGAAATAGGTGAAGTTCCCAAAGAGTTAATGGTTAGGCTACAAAGACCAACCCTTCTAAACCAGACGACACGAGGTCCATCACAAACAATTCTCCAATATGGATCCTACCTTGCTCTTCAAAGATTCTTACAAAAATTGTGTTTAAAAAAATCTTCAAAAAGCTAAATTTAATCAACGTATCTTAATACCAATTCAGGAACCAATGAACCAGAGGCAGCAAGTTTGAATCCACAACAAGGTGTCAGATAGGGCATCTGGCCTTAATCCCCAGTGCTCCATCTAAGTCCGTGTCCATCCCCATAATATGGGGGCTAATTGTAACATGTGAATTGGACCTCTCTCTAATATCAATATGCCTTGCGCAAAAATCACTTTGCATACATAGCGCTTATAGAAGTTATTGACAAAATCTTAACTGCATTAGAAAATAATGAGAATACCATAGGATTTTTTGCGGACCATTCTAAAGCTTTCAATACTGTGAATTATGATATTTTACTGTTGAAGTTATATAGATATAGATTTCAAGGAAAGGTGTTCAATTGGCTAAATAATAATTTTTATTTATTTTTACTTATCTATTTTTATTGATAGAGATCAAAATGTCTTTGTGAAAAGCTGTGTCCAACAGTTTCATTATAATGTGGAGGGCCTTAAGGATCCATTCTTGGTCAATTTTAATTTCTTATTCATATTAATAATCTTGCTGTAATACCAAATACCATATTCCCTCTCCTATTCACAGATGACATAATTTTGTTCTTTACTACAAACATTCCAAAACATTCATCTGTGAGGTAAACCTCGGTCAACACGCGTGGTATGTGGTTCAAACTGAACAAATGATTACTAAATACCAAAAAATCTAATGTCATCATATTTTTAGGAAGGAGAACATTTAATAAAGACCTTGCTAAACTCTTTATAGAGGGGAAATAAATTTATATGGTATAATCCACTTAATTTTTGGAGATAATAATGGATGAAAATATCTTTTGGAAAGAGCAAATATATTTTATGTGTAAAGTGATAGATTCTGTGAGAATTATCAGGAAAAGTTGTTTACTTCTCAATAAGTCTTGCCTTCTAACTATGTACTACAGCTTGAAATATACTATCTACCTTATAAACCTTACGGCAATGTTCTATGGGCTAGTACTTATCCCATGTATCTCCATTAATGCCATATAATCCTCTAAAATATATTCCAAGTTTCAGGAAGCATTGAATATCTTTTTTATAAACTTAAACTATTGACCATTTTCTGATATAATATCCTTCATTTTTGATATAAACATCCTAACCCATTTTTATTTACAAGGTGATATACCAGATACCAGTGTGTTTTCAACTACAGTTCAGTAAAACTTCCTACATTCATTCTTACCAAGTGAGACAATCTATGTCTCGCTTTTATCATACACACAGAGGACAGTATTATATTAAATATAAGGTGTACAAATATGGAATACAAACCTATAACCTGTAGGCATCTTGCCCTCACTACCTGCATTTTCTTTTTAATGAAAACAAACACCATAAGGACCCAAATAGAGAAAAATGTAGACCAATTGCAATTGGTATATCCTTTCATTTAGTTTTTCTTATACATTGGTTTATTTAAACCGTTCCATTCCTTCCATTGTTTTGTTGTTGTTTTTTATTTTGCATGTTTTTTTAGATGAATTCATATCTTTTTATAGGGACAGTCCATATTAATGCACATTTAGAGTAGAATGAGTCAGAAGTTAGGGTGTGTTCAGTATCTTGCTCAAGGACGTTTCAACACACTTTCTGAAGGAACCAGGGACTAAACCACCAATCTTCTGATTACTAAACGACTGCCCTACTGCCTGAGCTATGCTGCCCCTTTGTCTGCTTGTTTGTTTTTGTGGTGAGGTTTTAACATAAGCCCCGGATGGGTTTCTTACATCATCTGCACATTGATTTTATAATTTTTATATTTATCTAACCCTAACCCTCTGTGAGCTGACTTTGGATAAGTGTTGGATGATGGATAGACGGACGGATGAATGGATGGATTGATGGATGGGTGGATGATGGAACTCTTTTCTGACAAAAAATGCATGATACACAATACTTGTTGATACGCTTGGCCAGACAAAGCTCATAGCTTTGCTAATACACACATAACAGAAAGGCTGGTTCATATCAAGAGCACACAGCTGGAAGAATACAATTCAGCAAACATGCCTTCACATAGACTCTTACAAATACTTTGAGAATGCACTTTAGCAAAACACATGAATAAACAATCTGTGAAAAAGGCACTGCATGCAAGCTACAGTTCAGTGACCTTTGATGCTCTACCATAATTCTGCCCACGCTGCTATCAGTGGACCAGTGAGTGCATTTTTTTCTCTTTTCAGACATACAAGGCAGAAGAATCACAGCTAATGGCACCAATGGCATTACACTATAACAGAGGAATGTAATATTTCATCTTTCCTTAAGTACGTATAATCTGACTTGTAAATATCACCTGAGATTGTTGAGTGGTAGCAATTTAAACATGCTAAAAATTAATTTACATTTTCAAATAATTTTCATGTTGATAATAATTTTCACTTATCTGTCCCACGAGGGTAAATTTGCTATTCCCTGCATTTTAACCCATCCTATCATTTAGGAGCAGCCACCATTTGGCACTTTAGGAGCAGTTAGGGGGTATCAGTATCTTGCTCAAGGACACCTCGACATGCTTTCTGCAGGACCGGGAATCGAAACAGCAACCTCCCAATTACCAGATGACCACTCTACCCACTGAGCTATGCCGACTCTCGAAATAATTTTTGAATGGAATAAACCTGGACAGTATTAATGGTTTTCCTGCCTGTTAAGGTTTTGCTACACCTTTACCACATCAAAACTTTTTGAAGCTCTCTGATGCTCCATGTGTACTTCAGTGAGTCATGAAATGTTATTAAAGTGAACAAGGTAGCCAAATACAGAGCAGCGCAGATGGCATATTCTATGAAATCACACAATGAGATGGGGCTGGGGGGAAGAAGTGAAAAGCAGGACAAAATTCAATTCCAGCAAAGCAGGAAAACAGCTCGTAGACATATAAGGACACACAAAAAGCAATGGGTCACAAGGGATTAGGTCAACAGGCAAGGACAGATCACCAAGGGCTTGTTCCAATATCTATACGGTACCCACATTTGAACTCTTGGGCAATTAGCATCACAAGGTTATCAATGGGGTATATCATGGATAATGTACATTTAGCCAGCTACACAGAGGTCTTCAGTTAAAAGCAGATAAAAGTGTAGTGTGCTTGGAGTTATAAGAGAAATAGAACCCTACACTTACACTAACTGCATGATAACACATGTCATCTGTGGAAGTGTCCGAGTCTAGATCAAGTATAGATAATGAGATGGGCCAAAAGTATAGAGGGAACTCAAAGAGATCAGTTGTTTACAAGGGCAAGGGCTTATTCACAAACCTGATACAGTGTGTTAAAATCCTGGCATGAACAGAAGGGTCCATGCCATCATTTGGTCTGCTACTCTATGATGGGATCTACAACTACAGAGGCAACTATGGCATCCACTTCCCAGTGCACAAGTGTGGTTGGGTAAGGCACTGAACACCAAACCCCCCAGCAGTGCTGGGGGATTTGGTGCCAATACAACAGGGACAGCGTGCTATGTCCTTCTTGTTTAAAAGTATTTTTCAGCGTGTGAAAGGCTTTACATGGATGTTACATATGGATTTACAGTATTGGTATTTGTATGTATATACTATATTACCATACATAAAACATGTGCTGCCATGCACACAATATGTGTAGTTTACATGAATACATTACGTGTTAACATACACATGGTATGAGTGGAGGGCCGTGGTAGCTTAAGGGTAGAGTGTGCTTTGGGAACTGACGAGCCAGATGTGAGTTTGATCACACCACAGGGCATCAGGAAGGGCATCCAGACTCGATCCCCCATGCTCCATCTAAGTCCATGTCCACTCCCACTACGTGGAGACTAATCGTGACACATAAAATGGAACTCATACACATTGCATGAGAGCAGGTTTTCCTTTTTTTCTCTAAAAACCACACTGGAAAAAGTAATGTATGACAGCTGTTAAGCAAAATATACAAGATAGAACAACTGAAACTCTTCTTAAAAACGCAAATTACTGATAGCAAATATCCTGACAGACACATAATTAAATGAGTATTCAAATAGGGATTTACTTCTTTGCCCAACAGGACATGTGGTTTTACAGAGAAATCAACCAGTACTTCTGGAACGCTTAATCTGAGAAGTGCCACCCGATTACAGAAAACCAGCAAATTTCAGACATTTCCCAGAGGGAAAGGAAAGCCACTTTATCAGGTCATTGAATCACTAAAATGAAGTCTGTCCTCTGTATTTAACCCGTCCAATCGGATAGCAGTGGACAGCTGGAGTGACCAGGGAGCAGTTAGGAGCTAAGTGTCAAGCTCAAGGACACACACGTTCTGAAGGAGCCAGGGATTGAACCAATGACCTTTTGATTAGACAACATACTCTCTCGACTGACTCATGTCACCCGTAAAGTGTCTCAACAACTGTTGTCACCAGCATATTACATAACACACTTCTCTAATTAGGTTTCTATATTTGTGGAAAAACAGGCTGTTCCAAGGGAAGCAGAGGTGCTTTGATTTGTATTTGGGGTTTTTTGGTTTCTTTTTGCAATTCTGTTAGAATGGATGCTTTATGTCATTATAAAACCTTTATTTCACTACGAATGCTGCACACAGGACATAATTTTAAATTTGGATCAAATAATTTGATGGTTCCCTGCAATACTATTAGACAATACACAGCCCTACTTTAAATGTGTAATTCTCTAAAAACCACAATTTCAAGAAGGGACTTGTAACCTCAAACTGTGACAGGAGACTGATGCCAGTTCAGAATACATGACTTTCAAAGTCATCATATGGCTATACTGCTCACACTGTTAAACTTACTGCCTTACATTTGGGAAACTTGAAGTTACTGTGGAGTTCGCACTAGTTGACCGAACAATGAGAGCGGGTCACACACCACAAAATTCATCACCGAGCGAATCCTCGACGTGTTTGTCTGGTCTCAAAACTACGTTTCGTCTTAAAAGTACATGCAAGAAGTGATAGGAAATGACACAATAGTATTCATGAGACCAGATTTTTTTTTTACTTCTTACACTAGAAACAAGATAATATATTATTTTATTAGGCCTAAAAATGGGAATTTGCAGTGTTCCAGCTGCAAAGTGGAAAGCAGAACAGAGAGACATATAAAAGGAGCAATATATGTCAGGGGAAATATTATAAAATAAGAACAGTAATAGAAACATGCACTCCAAGTTGTAAAATATGAGTGAAATAATGGATTAGAATGTGCTGGTAGGAAGATTTTTTTCCAGCCTTCATTATGTTAGGGCACTGGGGCTGCAGTACTTCAGTGGTTAAAGTACTCGCTAAGGGGGCTGATGAACCTGAGGCAGTGGGTTCAAACCCACCACAAGGCATCAGGAGGGGCATCCAACCTTAATCCCCCCCAAGCTCCATCTAAGTCCATGTCAATCCCCAACAATGTGGGGACTAATCATGACATGTAAAAACAGTCCTCTCATTATGCTAGGTTACAGCAGGAAAGAATCAAGAGCAGCAAACATTTGATCGGAGTCAGGTCTTACAGCGTTATCTTAGTGAGTTGCAGAATTCTAGGTCCCAGCTTCGCGGGTCGATATAAGGGTACAAAAGGGTGCTTATAAGGGTGCTAAATACTATATAGACTGATCACAAAAACACTGAATCAGTTCGTCTGTATAGAGTGCTCATTGGGAGAAATGTTCCATCACTCATACAGGGTGGTGCATCTCAGGAGGTAGGGCGGTCATCTAATAATCTGAAGATTGGTGGTTCAATCCTCACCCCCTGGAGGAAGCGTGTCAGAGTGTCCCTCTAAAAACAACAGAGGAGGATGTGACTCTGGCTACCTGGTTATCCCATGTTAACAAGAATACTAAAAGCCAAGAGGGAGGGCAAGCTAAGTTGGAAATTCGGCCTACACGTTTAGCTCATACATTCAACCTACATTTCATATTAAAGTTAGTTTTAGCTTGAGCAAAGCCACTGGTGCCAGGTTACAGAAGCTGCAGCCTAAACATATTAAGTCATAAATAGGCCAGCTATTATGGTATAGCCTTGATGCACTTCTAAAGAGCAAAGCTAGCGGTACGGATTTCCTTTGATTCTGGGACAGGTCTTTTTTTTTTAAAGCAAGCTATGCGTAATTCAAGTTGTCCTTGTTTTTGATTTTGAAACCCTGCCCATTTTGAGAGCTGTCCCATTGGCAAGAGGTACATTATGAGCTGCAGTAGTGAGCACAGCACACAGTGTTTGGTGTGAAACGCCCTTTAGTTCGATGACATTTAGGTATGCAAACAATAGCTCACAAATCCAAGACAGGTTGGCTTGTCGGTTGAGCTGCATGAGGAAAACAGTGAAACCCCTTCCACAGCAGAAATATCCATTATTGGAAAGAACAACAAAACTCATTCACATGGAGTAAAAACCTGCCCTCTGGCTGTTATGTGTTAAATGGTAGAAGTGGTAAATGCACGGCAGTTATTTTAGCATTATTTTAGTCTAAAAATTAAATCTCTCTCTCTCTCTCTCTCTCTCTCTCTCTCTCTCTCTCTCTGTGTGTGAAAGGCTGCCATGCAAGGCACCAATCAGCTTACTAGGAGTAGTTAGAGGTTTAGTTTCTTGCTCAAAGACATTTTGAGGTGCTCGGGAGGAGCTGGGAATCAAACCAGGAAGCTTCTGATTGCTGGACAGCCCACTATACCTCTTTAGCCATGCTGCCTGTCCCTTTACAAAAACCCCGCCGGCAGGGATGCTTGTGTGAAGCTGTCTCTTTGTGTTATAGATGATCTAACAATGCTAAGAAGAGCTGTGGTAAAAAGATCTTTTCCACTGTTTTGCACCTATGATACTTTAGACTTTTCGTCCTCAGCACAGAGACAGCAAGACCAGATCCACAGCTAGGGCAAAATTTGAAGTGAGGTCTAGAAGTATAAGTAGAGCAAGTTTATGTCATAGCTGTATATTCATACTATTTTAACTTTTTCCCCCAGGAAAAATGGAGTTTCAGACATGTAATTTCCTACATTCTGGTACATTTTAATGCATATGAATTACAACATAACCTATGAATAGCAAAACGACTTCTAGAACAAGTAGTTGACGATATTCTGAAACAAGTTCATCTGAACGGTTTTCTAAATAAGTGAAAAAGTCAATATAAGCAAATAAAGTAACTACAGCATACTCTGAGTACCTATGATTACTCATCTACGTCATTATCTTTATTTTTGTCACATACGACTAGCTCAGATATACGTGATCATTCAGAGGAATGACAGAGCATGTGCTGAGCTGGGCAGTCCATACTGAGCTGAGATATTGAGAAGGAAGGCAAGACTCTAAGTGAAGTTTAACATTTTATCTTAAAAGTGTAAAAGAAAAAAAGATACTAGGAACTTGTTCCTGGGGTTTGGAGGTCTCTCTCCCCCCTTTCTTGATATAAAAAGCCAAAGGAAGTTCTGCTGTCCCACAGAACGGACCGGTTCAACAGATATAACGTTAACATTTACCTAGCATTAAATGTTTTGGTTTTCAAAGAGGACATTTGACTGTTATATAAGAACAAGTCCATTTACATTAGCAGACACTAACATGTTACCCACTGCTGGTAGGTGCTTGTTCTTATCCCTCCGGATATTAGATGTGACAGGAACACGGTCACTAATCACTGGGGAATAAGTCCTGATTGGCTGAAATAAGTCTTATTTGGCTGATCAACATGACCATAGGGCCTACGGATGACCTACAGTGAATTGTCGGATTGGTTAACTGTTCTGCCTTGGCCTGTCAAAGATAATAAAAAGACAAAAAGAAAGGGATTAGATGAAAGATGGATGTCAGAAGTTGCAAGTTTTTCTGACTTATGTTCTGTCTCATGGTGTGGCCACTGCAAGAGGGCATTATGATGAGTTTAAATTGCTAAGGCTGAATCAGCTGGCAAGTTCAAGACAAGATAGCAAGACGTTCAGCCACAATTAGTTTATCAATTTAATTCCTCCCTCTAAACTCAAGAACTGAACTTAACCACTTGGATGTTATGTGGCTGTCTAAATGGCACATCCACAAGAGCTACTGAAAAAGAGAAAAATGCCCCTTATTGGCTAATCTAGCTAGAAGTGGTTCTACGGAACTCTTAGCTACTCTTGCCCCTTGGTTACTACTTTTGTAATTGATAGAGGTCAGACATCAGTAGCTTTGTTTATGTCAAGCTATATATCCACCCATCAACTACACTACACCCACTTGATCCAAGAGAGCTGTGGAGGGATGAAGCCTATCCCAGTGTACATTGGGTAGATGGCATGAAGACAACTAAGTCACCAGTCCATAACAGATGTCAAGCTATTCTCATGGGAATTTGAAGATGGGAAATTCTTTGTTTAATTTAACATTTTTTCCGTATAATTTTCCTTTGCTTTGATTGAATATCTTGTTTGAGTTTAAGTTCAGGTCGAGTAATAATTGCTAAATTAATTTTGTTCTATAAAAATAATTGTACTATGTACTGCAAATTGGGAAAGGAAAACAAAATTAGAATGTGCATGTAAAAAAAATCTTTTACACAAAAATACAATAAAAAAAAAGAATTTTAGGTTGAGTCAGGCTAGACTGGAACAATAGAACCTATGATATGATCACCAAAATAATTCCAGCGATAGGAGCATTACATGTAGTTAGGTCGGATCCCTTGAAAGCACAAAGTAAAATAAATAAAAAAGTTATTTACAGCGTGAAAATTTGCTTTTCTCAACACTAAGAGAAGCTTTTTCTTTCCCCTTTCTTTGAGGGTGTTTCTGGTATCCTCTGAAATGAATGAAACTCAAATAGCAAGTCTGACCCCAAAGATTGGAATTATTGGTTCCACATAGAAAATATACAAAACAGGAAGAAAAATAAAGTCTGAAATTTCGTGATTCACACCACCAACAAAATAATTGAGAAATAAACAGATAGGATTACTCTTTTTCTGCCATCTCTCATTTCCATTCTTACTTCCTGTTTCTAATCATATCCACTCTCACCAAGTTTAGCTCCTCCTCTTTGTTTCTCCCTTCCCCACCTCCTGTACAGTCTCTCTTCCCCTCTCATCCGCCAAGGTTATGTAATATTTATAGTGCAGCTGCTGTGACTGACTCCTCCCCTACTGTAGGTAGTCAGCCAATCACATGGCACAGAGGGCAGGAAGTATAGGGGAGGTCAGGCGAGTCATGAGATTATCCAACTCACCTACCCAGAGACGTGTACACACACAGACTGTACACGCACACAGTGTGTGTGTGTGTGTGTCTGTGTGTGTGTGTGTGTGTGTGTCTGTCTGTCTGTGTGTGTGTGTATTTTAGTCCTTATGTTTCTCCGTTTTATTTGCTGTGCCTTGCATTCTGCACTTTAACCTCTTTATGTGCATGTTACGTCACCCTCACATAGATAATTCGTATGAACACATATGAGTGTGTGCATGTGCATGCATGCGTGTGTGTTTGTTCTGCTTGTCGATGAATTAGTGTGGAGCCTTTGGTTACCAGAGCAGAGCCCACCACAATAAAGCAACCCTTGTTTAAGAGTAATCATGTGATGGCTTGATGTCTCTCTCTTTTCTCTTTCTCTCTCAAACCCGTACTCTTTTTATCTACTGCCCCATCCTTCCCTTATCTCTGTCTAAACTCAGTGCTTTCCACAAAGCCCTCTCTCCCTGACACTATATTATAAATGTCAAATGCTGTCCGTCATGAAAAGAACAGAACAAAGAAAGTATTTTTCTTCATTCTGTTATATAGTTTCTAGTGGCCGATATCTATCTATATATGGAGACATATTACACTGATGAGCCCGAACATTGTGACTGCCTGCCTGATATGCTGTTGGTCCTGTGTGCTGCTGCCAAAACAGCAGTGACCTTCCAAGGCATAGACTGTGCCCCTGAAGGTGTTCTGTGGTATCTGGCACCAAAACATTATTAGCAGATCAAAATACTGGCAGCAGAATATCTCATAGAAGCTTGATCAGATTGAGATCTGGTGAATTTGGAGGCCAGGGCAACACCTTAAACACTTCTTGTTCCTCAAACGATTCCCGAACAATGTGTGGAGTGTGTCAGAGTGCATTATCCTGCTTAGAGAGGCCACTAACGTCATGGAATACCAATGCCATGAATTGGTGTACCTGGTCTGCAAGGATGTTTAGGTAGGTGGCACGTGTCATGATCCCAGAGGATCATACTCCTCCTTGTCATCTTCCCATAGTGCACCCTGGCAGGATGTGCCACACTATGTGTTGTGACACGTTCATCTTGTACTTATTGAAATCTTCTGTGACCTTCTGTTGGTTTGGACAAGACCAGATAGCCTTCGTAGCCCTCATGCATCGATGAGCCCTGGGCACCCAACAACCTGTTGCCAGCTGGCCCCTCCTCAGACCACTGTTGGCAGGTACTCATCATTGCTGACCAGGAGCCCATCAAGCCTCACTTTTTCAGAGATACTCTCACCCAGTCATCTGGCCATGGTAGCTCAGGCCTTTACTCCTCCCCGTTATCCCTGTATCCAACATGATGACCATAAGAACTGACTGTTCGCTTGCCATCTAATCTGTGCAGACCTTGACATGTATCCTTGTTTGGAGATTATCTAAAACATTTGGTTGACCTGTGAGTGGTCATAATGTTTTGGGTCATCCGTGCATTATTATGGGTCTCTGAAAACCAAACGGTGCAGCTGGACATCTGAAATATGAGGTAAAAACCAAGAGAAGTGAAACCCACTGAAGGGAAAATATATGTGCACAATTCCAAGTCAAAACACTTAGACACCCCCCCAAACACTTAATGAGTCCTCCTTTTTACCATTACTTATAATGTACTCTAAACTGAAATAGGAGTACAAAACTTAGTTGGTGTCTTGGTTTTAGGGGGTGGCATAGCTCAGGAGGTCAGGGAGTCATCTAGTAATTGGAAGACTGGTGGTTCTATTCCCAGTTCCTTCAGATGGCATGTCAAAGTGTCCTTGAGCAAGACACTTAATTAAATGGGGCGGCATAGCTCAGTTGGTAGAGCGGTCGTCTGGCAATCACAAGGTTACAGGATCGATCCCCGGTCCTCCATACAGCATATCGAGGTGTCCTTGAGCAAGACACTGAACCCCTAACTGCTCCTCGAGTGCAATATGTTGGCAGCTCACTGCTCAG
>OMLC01000026.1:0-10814 GCA_900302585.1 Regalecus glesne
ATTCTGTCTGATACTCTATTTATACCTACCACTGCCTTTGACAACTCCTCTTTCACTGCTATTCCCACTCCATTCTGCCCACCCTCTGATCCTTTCCAAAACCATTTGTAACTTCTCCCTTTCCCTTTCATCATCCTTGTTCCCTCTCCCTTAAACCTCACTTCCTGAAAACCACACACATCAACACTTCGCCTTTCCAACATATCTGCCACCTCTGCACTCCTTCCCTTCATTGACCCCACATTTACCGTCCCAACCCGGAGAGACACAGGGTTATCGGGCCTAGTGGCCATCATTATACACGGCATAGCCGGCCCCTGGTCCTTCCGGGGTGCCACCGTATTATGTCTGACGAAGGCAGACGGTGGCAACGCCTGCGCGCCACTTAGGGGTGTGACGCCCCCATGTAATTGACTCTCCATGAATTTTGTTGTTGAGCGAAGTTTTATGACCGGATGCCCTTCCTGACGCCAACCCTTTTAGTCGCCTCTTACGACACGCAGGGATACGGTGGATGAATTCTGACCCCCATCCACAGGGGTATAACAGAACCTCTTGGCTCAATGAAAAAATCCATCATCAAAGAGAGAATATAGAAAGACTACATGTAGATGGAAAAAAATCTACTCTTGCAGTTCACAAATAGATATGAAAGAGTTATTACTAATTTTGAACTAAATTATAAAAACTTTTGAGAGTTGCTCACTGCTCTTACTTGATTATGTTCATAAACATAACTCAAGGTTACTAGTTAGTACTATCAATCAGCTTGTGAATCATTTTCTTCATACTATATCCATCTATTCTGCCAATGACTGTGAAAACTTCTTGTCTTACATTGTTGGAAAGATCCATGGTCTAGGGTTCAAGTTTACCCCCACTGTTTTCACCTCTGCCCCTTAGAGTCAACTAATTCTAATATTGGAATTTCTCCCATTCACTGCAGTTCCTCATGAATATTGTAGACCCTATGTGACCCCCCTCCAGTCCCTGTGGTATAGTTTTGACTAAATTTTAAAAATCCCTCCTCCGTGGGCTATGTCTCTGCCTGCCTCTCAGCCAGGTGTCAACAACTGCTTTCACCAAAAGCCTAATACAGAGACTCAATTTTCAAGAGGGTCCAACGACATTCTTATGTGTCCTGTGTGGGGTCCTTTGGCCAATCCTCTTCTCTTTATACAGGCTACCTCAGGGTAATTTATTCAGTAGCTTTCAAGACATGTCATACCACTGTTATGCCGATGATACTCGGATCTATTTTTTTCTGCCAAACCCAATAACCCTAATCAACTGTCCTTCCCCCATGATTGCTACATTGCCGTCAAAGACTGGATGTCCCTTAATTTCCTCCATCTCAACCCTGACAAAAGTGAAGTTCTCTTAATTGGTCCTGAGAACATTGCCACTTGGAGTTTATGTTTATTGGTCCAGTTTTTTTCAAATATCAAAACTACTATTAAAAGTGGTAAAATCATTTAATCAGATCATCTGGAAATATGTAAATTGAGTTGTTCACACAGACCTGGACAAAACAATAAGAAAATGGATAATAAGAAAAACATATTTTCATGTTCAAATGTCCAGGTAGTCCAAGGTCAAAAGGATTGATCAGACTCAACAATTTTGACCTTGGACTACCTGGATTATTGATCTTGAAAAGATGTTAACTGCTTAAATTATGGATATTAGCTTTGACTAGAATATGACTTTGTACCACCGTACTAAACTTGTCCAATTTTGTTGTTGTCATTTAAGAAATATTGCAATAATCAAATATATTTTGTCTTTTAAGGATATAGAAGTATTAATTCATACTTTCATCTTACCCCATCTAGATTGCTGTAGCTATATCTACTCCTGTCTCGGTCAAGCAGATTTAAATAATTTATAGTTGGTTCAAAAGGCCGTTGTTAGATTATTAACTAGAATGAGCCATAGGTCCCCCATTACCCCTGTTCTGTAATGTATCCATTAGCTTAATAACAATAATTTCCTTTATAAGGAAGGTGCATATTAATAAACATTTAGAATTTAAATAAATCACATTTTCCCCCAGGGTATTTTTGATCTGTTGTCCTAAGTAATCAGGGTTTCAGTGTCCGCTCAAAGACACTTAAACACCTTTTCTGAAGGAACCAGGGTTCCAAACAGGAATTTGCAATTACTTGACAATGGCCCTTACTTCCAAGCAATACTGACCCATTATGGCTTGCCGTAAAATTCAAAATAACCTATAAGATCCTATTGATTGCATTTAAATCATTGCATCAAGATGCCACCAGTTATATTTATGATAGCCGTACTCCTCATTTGACTTCCTGACCACTCTGCTTCTCAAACCTGGTTTATTTTATCCAACATACACTCCAACTTCAAAACAAAAGGTTACCATGCCTTTGCCATTTTAGCCCCAAAAATCTGAAGCAATCATCCCCGATCCATTATATTTGTGGAACATCTGGACTATTCTGTTTAAGCAGCATCTAAAACCTCCTCACATGTTGCACGAGAGATAATAAAATACTTGACTTATGTTATGCCATCACTAAGGGGGCATATACTTCATCACCACTCCTCCCCTGGGAGGATCCGTCCACAACATGGTTAATTTCCTGCCTGTGTACAAACCTCTCGTTAGCAGTAAACTAACTGTCTCCCACAGAGTGAAGAAATGGCCCAATGACACTGATGAGGCTCTAAGGCAGGGCTATTCAATTAGTTTGAAATGGGGGCTATTTCATGGAAATCCTTCTAAATGAGGGGCCTGAGTAACATGGTTTGAAAGGGGTAATCACTTAAACAGTTACATATCCAGTAAAGTGGTACAACATTTTGGAGGTCACAAAAAGAGGTGAATCTGTTCAACAAGATCAGAAGTTTATTAAGAAACGTTTTGTCACTCACCAGGTGACTTCTTCAGTCTGAGCTGAAAACAAACATCCCCCTCCTTATAAACAGGATCGGGTCCCCCAGCACAAACAAAGTAACGTAGTGTACGCTGTTAAATGTCAGGAGGACTGCAGTGACTTGTATATCGGGGAGACCAAACAGACGCTAGCTAATAGGATGGCGCAGCATAGGAGAGCCAACACGTCAGGTCAGGACTCTGCGGTCTACACCCATCTACAGGCGAGTGGCCACTCATTCAAGGATGATGATGTTCACATCCTTGATAGGGAGACACACTGGTTTGAAAGGGGGGTGAAGGAGGCCATTTATGTGAAGAGGGAACGACTGTCTTTGATTAGGGGTGGTGGCCTGAGAGTACATGTATCGGCGTCTTACAATGCCGTGATCGCAAACATTCCCCAATCCTTTGTGAATGGTGCTCTTTGCCACTGAATGTGCAGTTGATCACCCAACTTGCATGTGAAACCAGCCTATTGTTGTGTGGCATCAAGGTACCGTTTATAAGGAGGGGGATGTTTGCCTTCAGCTCAGACTGAAGAAGTCACCTGGTGAGTGACGAAACGTTTCTGAAATGAACCTCTGATCCAGCTGAACAGATTCACCTCTTGTAATGACCAAGTTCGTTGGTTTAATGATTTGTATAGATCTGCCATTGATTGTCCTGCTCCATATACTTCCAGGGCTGTCCCAATAATTAACACAACCTCTTGGTTCAATAAAAACATCCATTATCAAAGAGATAATGTCGGAAGGCTGAATACAGATGGAAAAAAACAAGGATGAGCTGAAGGCTGTGCAGAGAGAGCCGGGAAGGAAGATCAGGGAGGGATAAATCAGCTACAGGAGGAAGATAAAGGAACAGCTACAGGAGAAGAACATCAGTGGAGTTTGGAGAGGCCTGAAAACCATCTCTGGCCACAAGGAATCAAACTCCCAGGCTGTGGGAAACCAAATGTGGGGGAATTATCTCAACCTATTCTTCTATAGATTTGATCAGACATCCGCGCCTCCTTTAATCTAGTCCTCACCAATGCAACCCCCCTCATTTGCACGTCCAGAACACTATGTATCCCCCATCTCTCTTTCCACAACATTCAGCCCACAGGCATACCCCTCTCCTCATTTAATCATCCCATCCCTCCCACTTCCACCCTAACCCCATCCACACCCTCTAACACACAACCCTCCCCTGCTACAATCTCACAACACTACAAGTAAGGAACAGGCTCAGGGACATCAATGCATGGATGACTATAGGTCCAGACGGCATCAGCTCCAGTGAAAAAACTTGCGCCTCCAGGGGACAAGCTCGAGTATACAGGGGTGGACCATCATCACACATCATGAATTTCGATACCTCACCAGTCATCCAGAGTATGTGAGGTCACAGTACTCTTTGTTTGACAATATTGTCTGCAGAATGATAATGCAGGGAATGGTCCTGACTCAATTCCCCTTCATCCTCTACACTCAAGTTTTCTCACATATTTCACCCACCTGTCACCTATAGAAGTCTTCTAATCACTCTGCAATCATGTGCCTCATCACAGATGGGGACAACAGAGAGTACAGAGAAACAAATCCGGACTTTGTGGACTGGTGCCATTAGAACCACCTCCAGATCAATGTGGGTTAAACCAAAGTGGTGATGTATTTTGACAGGTGTGTACGCTCCGATCCATTAATAGTAAACACCCATGGGATGGACATTGAGAAAGTGACAGCATACAAGTACTGGGGTGTTCACCTGAAAAATAAGCTGGACTGGACTGACCACTCAACAGCATTTTCTAAGAAGGGCCAGAACAGACTTTATCTGGTGTGAAGATAGAGGAATTTTCGAGTGTAGGGGACACTCCTGAAGACATTTTATAACGATTTGGTGGCATCAGCCATCTTTTACATAATGATCTTGCTGGGGCAGCAGTATCTCGGCTGCCGATAGGAAGAGACTCAATAAACTGAATAAGAAGGGTAGCTCTATCCTGGGATGCCCCCCTTAACACTGTGGAGGTAATGGCAGAAAGGAGAATAACCTGTCATCCTTGACGGACAATGGATCCCAACCGATGCAGGACCCCATTGCTGCACTGCAGAGCTCCTTCAGTGACAAGACGGGTCAATTCAAGTCAATTTTATTTGTATTGCCCATTATCACAAATGGACAATTTGCATCAGTGGACTGTACATTAACAAACATCCTGTCCTTGGACTCTCACATTGGATGAGCTATAACTCCCTTAAAACCCTTTTAACAGGGGAACAATTGGAAGAAATCTCAAGGTGAGCAACAGAGGGTTCTCTCTCCTAAGATGGACAGCCAGGCAATGGATGATGGGCGTACAGAATAAGACACAATTTACAGCATACAATATAATCAGGAAAGCAGAATACTACATGAATTACAAAACTTAAAGATTATTAACACTGATAGCTTCCTTCATAGTGAAGGTACTAATCAATGAACATCTAAAATGCAAACACGCCACATCAAGCCACCTGGGCATATTCATCATGTGTCCAATGTGGACAAATGGATGGGTGGATGACAATCTCTAAAGAAGTGGGAACAGCAGTAGAAACATCAGTAAAACACTGTTTAACTGGGTTTTTTAAAGTACTATATCAATAAACATGTACTTACTATATGTCTTGATGCATGCTCAATAATCCAGGTATGGTTATCATAAAAAGAGGTGAATCAGTTCAACTGGATCAGAAGTTTATTTGGAAACATTTTGTCCCTCACCAGGTGACTTCTTCAGTCTGAGCTGAAAACAAACACCCGCCCCCCTTATAAACAGTACATTGATACCACACAACAATAGCCTATGTTCATATGCAAGTTGGGTGATCAACTGCACATTCATTGGCAATGAGCACCATTCACAAAGGATTGGGGATTATTTGCAATCACGGTATTGTAAGACGCCGACAGATGTACTCTCATGCCACCACCCCTATTCAAAGACGGTCGTTCCCTCTTCACATAAATGGAGTCTTTAACCCCCCTTTCAAAGCAGCGTTACTCCCTATCAAGGAAGTGAACATCATCATCCTTGAATGAGTGGCCACTAGCCTGTAGATGGGTGTAGACCACAGAGTCCTGACCCGACGTGTTGGCTCTCCTATGCTGCGCCATCCTCTTAGCCAGCATCTGTTTGGTCTCCCTGATGTACAAGTCACTAACAATCACACTCACAATCAACCGTACCCCAACACCAACCTTCGAGTCACAGTCTATGAAAGCCAACATGTCATTTTTTGCATCCTCCCTTGTGAATTTAATGTGAGTGTCCACTGAGTTAATATGTTCAGTGAACTGTGGTACGTCCTGAGATTTAATTTTAACCCAGGTGTCATCCACATACCTGAACCAATAACTAGGTGGATTCCCTGGATATGAGGCCAGACCCTTCATCTCTACTTTCTTCATGTATAAGTTGGCCACTATAGGTGAAACAGGGGAACCCATAGCACACCCATGCTTCTGCCTGTAGTATTGCCCCCCATATATGAAGTATGTAGACTGAAGACACAGTTTCAGCAGCAGACACATTTGGTCAGAGTTAAGGGTTGTCCTGTGTGAGGGAGAGGTCGTCCTGCAATTTCTTATGGACAACCTCAACTGCCTCATCAACAGGGACACACATGAAGAGAGAATTGACATCAAATGACTCAAATCGTTTCATCAACCTCCATATTAATGTCCCTCACCTTCTCAACAAAGTCCATAGTGTTGTGAATATGATAAGTATCATTCCTGCCTGCTAACGGGTTGAGAACAGAAGCCAGGAATTTTGAGATATTATAGTTGACCGAATTAATCATGCAAACAATCAGTCTCAAGGGCACATCCTGTTTATGTATCTTAGGTAAACCATACAGACTAGGTGTAGCTTCCCCCTGGATACAGCCTATCCAACATCTGTACAAACATCTGTCGATAGGCTTGTCCTGACCTAACTGTTTTAGACAATCTATCACTTTCTTTTTGTAACTACAGCCTGGATCTTTCTTTAGGGGCTCATACATGGCTCTGTCGCAAAGCAGCGTCATTACCTTTGCATTTTAGTCCGTCTGGTTTAACACCATGGTACATCTGCCGTTGTCGGCTAGTAGGAGGATGATGTCTTCGTCCCTACCGAGAGTCAGGAGCACCTTTCTCTCGTCTCTGCTAATGTTGGGCGGTGGCACTTTGGCAGTTTGGAGACAGGTAGAGACCTTTGTTCTCAGTTCCTCCACTTCTGTGTCTTCTAGTTTGTTGTTACGGATCACTGATTCTGTGGCTGTAATGACTTCCACCACCGGAATTTGTCGCGGTGCAACTGAGAAATTCAGTCCCTTGCCCAGGATGTCTCTCTCCGCCCAGGTGAGTTGTCTGTCGGACAGGTTCCTCACCCACTGGTCTGCGTCACCGTTGTTTAACTGGTCTGTTCCTTGCTGTCTACCATTAAGGGCTTCCGTCGTCTGCCGATGGTTCTGGCGAGCAGAAAGTAAGTCGAACTTCTTTCTCTACCTGGCCTTGGACCTGTACTGTTTATAAAGGAGGGGATGTTTGTTTTCAGCTCAGACTGAAGAAGTCACCTGGTGAGTGACGAAACGTTTCCAAATAAACTTCTGATCCAGTTGAACTGATTCACCTCTTTTTTGTGTACTTACTATATTTACTGCTGCTGCTACTACTACTACTACCACCACCACCACTACTACTACTACTGCTGCTACTACTGTTACTACTACTACTGCTACTGCCACTGCTACGACTACTACTACTATTATTGCTACTATTGTTGTTAAAACGACTGGAAAATGGTAATTGTAAATGGACTTGGCCTTATTTGGTGCTCTTCTATTCTAGCAACCACTCAATGCACTTTACAAGGAATACCTCACATCTACCAAGCCACTGCAGCAGGATACGAACACATGCCTGACTTCCAGGCATGTGCTCTACTCACTGAGCCAGCTCTACCAGTGTCTGCTCCTGCTAGCGGTTGCCACAGCAGATTGTTAGTTTCCATCTAATCGCAGGCAAAGCTAACCAGGAAAAATTTAGAATATTTTTTCAGTAAACCTGAAGTAACTGGAATTATATATTTGATACATTAAACTAGAGCAGTAGGCTTTCGGCAGAGTAAACAAATGTAATGTAACATGTCTATGACAAAATCCAGTAAAGACTATGGTTAACTTTACTCCGGTGTTTAATTAATGTATGTTGTGAAAGTGCAATAGACAACAGAATTGGCGACGAGGATAGGATGTTGAGGAAGACATCTCGTGTGTGGAAGCTTTAATGGAAGTTTTCCGTCAGCAAGTCAACCTTGTTTACTTCTTTGCTAGCAAGATGGCTCACCCTCTGCACTGGTGAACCAAATGGAGCAAGTGGAACCACGACGTGAGTAACTTACAAGTAAACAAGGAGAGGAAAATATACTGAAATTAAAACGAATTCATGGCTGTTTCTATCAGAGGATTGGATGCATTTGATAGTAGTGTGGAGGAATGGGATACTTATATTAAGAGACTGGAACAATATTGCCTTGCTAACCTGTTGAAAACTAACGGAAAGTGGCATTTTTGCTAAGTGTAATCGGTGCAAAGACCTGCAACCTGCTAAGGATTTAATAGCACCACAAACATCGTTCAAGGACATAACTAAATTGCTGCAGGATCACTTTAACCCGAAACCACTCATAATTGCAGAGAGACTCAGATTTCAAAACTTTAACCAGCAAAAGAACAAGTCAATATCGAACTACATGGTGGAACTCAGGAACCTGGTAGAGCTTTGCCAATTTGACTCGAGCTTGTCCGAGGCACTTTGAGATAGGCCAGTGTGCAGCATGCATAATGAAAGCATACAGAGACGGCTCCTGACTGAAAAAGACCAAGCAGACTGTTGGTTTCGTGATAAAGACTGTAGACTGTGTAAACAGAAAGGACACATACAGAGAATGTGTAGAATGAAACAAAATGAGGGAACGCACAGAGAAAGAAAAAAAAGATAAAATAGTGCACGATATGAAGGACACAGATACAAGTGGATCAAACTCGGATGTGGACACAGCTCTGGCTGGCGCTCATAGAACTCCACTCTATGACACACAGTGACTGACAAATAATATGGGTGACCCCAGAAGGAAGGAAAACCATTAAAGATGGAACTGGATACCGAGTCTGCACTCTCACTCATATCACTGAAGGACTACAAAGAAAAGTGCAAATCTGAAACTGAAACATACACCAGTGTTACTGAAAATATATAAGGAGAAAAGGTGGCGCCAGCAGGAAAAATTACAGTGAATGTGAAATATGAAAGCAAAAAGAAAATTCTGGATTTGTATGTGCTACCATGTGGGGGTGTACCGTTATTTAGAGGCGATTGGGTGCAAATGATTCAGCTCAACTGGCAGTCCATTAAGTCAATGCAGGTCAGCCCGAATAGAAGTAGTGCAACTACACAGAAAAAGTTGAACTTTCTACAACAGCGCGCAGCGCCAATGTTTCAAGGTGGCATTGGAACTCTTAAACAGATTAAAACACACCTTACAGTAGATGAACATGCGCTGCCCAAGTTGATCAAAGCTTTTCCTGCCCCCTTTCCGTTGTGGCCTAAAGTTGAGGTAGAACTGAAAAGACTTGAAGACCAGGGCATTCTGTCCAAAGTTGAATGGTCAGACTGGGCAACACCAGTTGTACCCGTAGTGAAGAAAACTGGTGCAATAAGGCTATACGGTGACTTCAAAGTGACAGTCAATCCAGTTTTACATGCTGACCAGTACCCATTGCCGCGCATAGATGACATTTTTGCATCCTAAGCCGGTGGGCAAAATTTTTCAAAGATTGACTTGGTCCAAGCTTACCTGCAAATGGAAATGGATGCTGCATCAAAGAAGTACCGCACAATGAATACCCCAAAAGGCCTTTTTCAGTACAATAGGCTAGTGTTTGGGGTAGTGTCTGCCCCTGCAGTATGGCAGCGTGCTATTGATCAGGGCCTACTTGGCATTGCCGGCACGAAGTGCTACTTAGATGATATAATTGTAACAGGCCAGAATGATTGCTCTCATCTTGCTAATCTGAAAGAAAGAAAGAAAGAAAGAAAGGAAAGGATTCCCTTATCAGTCCCGCAAGGGGAAATTTGGATTTCTCTGCATTTTTGACCCAACCTATTGTATAGGAGCAGTGAGCTGCCAACATATGGCGCTCGGGGAGCAGTTAGGGGTTAAGTGTCTTGCTCAAGGACACCTCGACATGCTGTATGCAGGAGCGGGGATCGAACCTGCAACCTTCCGATTGCCAGACGACCGCTCTACCCACTGAGCTACGCCGCCCCTGAAAAATCAGCTGTAGAATGATTTCCACTAATGTATATGTTGATGTTTAAATTGCCAAGTACAAGATAGTTTTCCTTCATTATTAATAACATCCAGAGCAGTAGCATCTATCTCATTGAAACAATTGATATTGCTATCAGGTAAATACCTCCAATTATGACAACTTTTTCCATCAAAAGGAATAACAAAAAGATATTTCCAAGAATATAAATTCAATATCAGTTTCATCAGAGTTTAAAGTTAACCAGTGTCATCTGGTTGCACTTGGAAAGGTCAGTGGTAACCATGGTTAAAGTTGAGATAAGTTCAGTTTGAGCGCTGGGTTGCAGTTTCAAGTGATGCACCATACTTCACTTTAACCTGAATGAATGAATGATTTTCTTTTTCGAACAAGTATAAGCACACAAATGCATCTCTTCATTTAACACACACACACACACACACACACACACACACACACACACACACACACACACACACACACACACACACATTATATATATATATGTGTGTGTGTGTGTGTGTGTGTGTGTGTGTGTGTATAAAAATACACATATACAC
>OMLC01000026.1:10834-44268 GCA_900302585.1 Regalecus glesne
TTTCAAGTGATGCACCATACTTCACTTTAACCTGAATGAATGAATGATTTTCTTTTTCGAACAAGTATAAGCACACAAATGCATCTCTTCATTTAACACACACACACACACACACACACACACACACACACACACACACACACACACACATATACATACAAACATACATACACACAGAAGATAGAAAAATCAACAACAAAAAGAGACAGATAAACAAATGATAGTGGAGCCTGTTCCAAAAAAGAAGTAGGAAGAAGTATACACTTTTTTATTCTTACCCCTTTTTAACTATTCATCATAGATTATATAGTTTGATTCTATTTTTTATTATATTTATAAACACTTTATATTTATAATCCAACATATCTATGCATAAATACATTTATTTAAGTATACATATAAGTATATAATATACATGCTAAACTAATGCCATACAATAAATAACTTCTAGTTATTGTTTATATCTTACACATGCTCTCAATGAACATATTTCCTGTCCCATATACCTCTTTAAGAAATATATTTTGTACAACTTTTTAAACTGATTTATGTTTGTGCTCTGTTTTATCTCTAGCTCCAGACCACAAGTCCACCCCACAAATTGATTATATCCACCTTCTCTTTCCCTGAACATTCCTTGTATATTTTTTTGGCAACAGGTTATTTCTGGCTTTTTACATGATTTGTAATGTTTTAAATTTGACCTGATCCATAAATTTCAGTGTGTTTGATTTAAGAAACAGTGGATTTGTGTGTTCTGTATAGCCAACCTTGTTTATTATCTTTATTTTACTTTATTATCTTTATTAACTTATTTAGGGGGAGGCATAGCTCAGTGGGTAGAGCGGTCGCCTGGCAATCGGAAGGTTGCAAGTTCAATTCCCGGTCCTGCATACAGCATCTCGAGGTGTCCTTGAGCAAGACACTTAACCCCTAAATGCTCCGCGAGTGCCATTTGTTGGCAGCTCACTGCTCCTATAATACAATAGGTTGGGTCAAAAATGCAGAGAAATCCAAATTTCCCCTTGCGAGACTGATAGGGGAATTCTTCTTTATTGCTCTTTTTTTAAATATGCATATTGGTTGTAGGGTGCATTTGTTGTTATTTCCCAAAACCTCCACACAGTGAGACAGATACGGTGAAAACATTAAACAGTATAATGTGTGTAATGATTGATGATCCAGTATGTTTTGTTTTCCCTAGAATTCCAGTGCATTTTCCCAGTTTAGCTCGGACATGGTTTACATGGGGTTTCCAGCTTATTTTGTGGTCCATGATCCCCCTAAAAAATGTACTCTCACAAATTCTTTAAATATGTATACTTTTTATTATCAGATTTACCTGCACATTTGTGTTATGCTTTCCAAACAGAATGGTCTATGTTTACCCCAGATTTAATTTTTTCTTGTTAAACCACAATTTAAATTTATTCATTTCTGTAATGATCATCCCCAAAATCTGCTGCAAAATGTCCCCAGAAAAAAATAAAGATTGTTTTGTCTGAAAACCAGACAAGGCCTAGTTGGACTGTTGATCATGTGTGATCGCCCTCAAGTGTATATCTACATTGTACATCTCACTACTGTGAAAAAAGAACTAAAACTGTCTGATAAGATTTGTTCTTGAGTTATTGGTTTAATCCCTGATACTGCAAACCTTCAAGCCATGCAGCGAAGATGCTCATAGGTTATCAGTGAAGGTAAACTTGATTTTAGATGCAATAGCATCTGCTAGTGGTTCATTGTATTGATTTTGCCAAATTAAACCATACTATTTAAGAGGGTGGCAAAGAAAATAAAGTTATACTGAGGCAGATGGCAGAAGGGATATATCAACAATTTCTTTCTCTACCTATGTCAATTTATATAAATCTCTTATTCATCATTAATGCAAGAATGCCAGGGATTTCTCTACTTTTTATTACTCAGGGGAAAAGTGTTGGCACACGGATGTGAGAATCATTTTCTGTGGTGTAGATATGATTAAATGCAGGCAGTCAAAATTACATTAGTTCAAGGTTCATCCCTCTGTCTCTAACCTTTAAGTAATTGTAAATATTTACAATATTTTACGTTACAATATGCTTCCTTTATTCCTATGGATGTCTTTCATAAAGACAAAACTACGTTCAATTAATAACATTGATATTCCCTAAAATGGAAATGGATAGATTCCCCTATCAGTCCCGCATGGGGAAATTTGGATTTCTCTGCATTTTAACCCATCCTATTGTATATGAGCAGTGATCTGCCAACGTATGGTATGCGGGGAGCAGTTAGGGGTTCAGTGTCTTGCTCAAGGACACCTCAACATGCTTACTGCAGGACTGGGGATCGATCCTGTTACCTTCTGATTACCAGACCTACCTCAGTAGGTAGAGCGGCTGTCATGACCGTAAAACACAACCATGTTTTTACAGTCTAATATGGATTTTATGGTGATGGTAAGGGCATATAACGTGAGGGGAGAGATTAATTTGCTTTGATTATCTTGATCAATTCTGACATCTACTTTTGTGGTGGTGTCAACTAGAATAACTCAGATTATTAACCTTTATTTTCACTGCCACACCAGTTATCGCCATGTCTAATGTTGCCATTTGCTTCGAATTGAAGTCTCAGCTGGTTAATTCTAGAAAATATAAAGGCTAATTGAAATCTGGTTTCTCTGATGGCTATAGAAATTGCTGCTCCTCCCCCATTCTCAGTACACATGTTTCACCACAGAGGTGGGATGTGCTGCAGTCTGGAGGATCAGAATCATAACGCATCATAACAAAAAGAACGAGATAGTAACAGGCTGAATTTATTGGATTTTCCAACAGTACTACTTGTTTAGTTCTTGTATAGCTGATTATTTTGTTAGCCCTCTGTATATTCAGACATAACAGCACACAGCACACATCTTGTTTTGACTAGAACACTGTGAAAAAGAGGAATCAAATTTCTTGTTTCCTTCCTCTTGTGGTGGTGTATTGTTATTGCATAGTAAAGTATTTGCAATGTGGTAGAATTTGTGTATATGAACATACATATGTGTGTATGTAAATGGTAAATGGACTTATTTTCATATAGTGAATGTGTGTGTGCATGTGTGTGCGTGTGTGTGTGTGTGTGTGTGTGTGTGTGTGTTGGTGGAAGGGTTGTGTGAAGGTGACAGAGCTCGGTGTGACTGCTGCATGGGCCAACTGGCCTGCATTTCGGTGCTTCAGTGGGATTTGCGATAATATGCAATGGCTATATGGCTGTGCTATATGATGGGCAATTTAGATGCATCTAAAAACCAGTATCAGAGGTGACAAGAGGAAAACTGTGAATATAGTATCAGTGAGTCAACATTAATGTATACATTGATAAGTCATGTATGCAATTTAACTAAATACTCTATTATTCTTTTTCCTCTCCCATATGTGATGCAGTAGCCACAAAGTGGTTCCCTACTATCTATCTGTCTGTCTCTCTATCCATTTGTCCATCCATCTTTATATAGTTATGTATACAGTGTGAACAAATCAATCCAATAAAATACAAATTCTGAATGTAATTATAAGGTCTTAATCACAAAATAAACCTAGAAAATTGAAGTTAACTATATTCTTTAGTCATAAAATGGTGGTTTGGAAGTGCTTCATACAATATATGCTTATTGTTTTTTTCAGGCTTTTTTTATTGAGACTGTAGTGAATCGTTCTCTTCCTTGATTATCAATAGCTAGACAACTTGGATGAGCAGGCTGCACAGATCAGACGAGAGCTGGATGGCCGTCTTCAGATGGCTGACCAGATTGCCAGGGTGAGTCAGACACTGCAGTGGGTTCACAAGACAAAAAGGTTTTGAGTTTTGTGTTCTTACATATTCATTTGAACAGAATAGACACATGAAATGTAAAGCACATGAAAGCAAAGTGTACTATATGATTTACATCAACTTCTTTATGACAGGATAAATATCTATCTCTCCATTTCCCTAAATACAGTCACCACCAATTCTGTCTGTGATTACTTATTTTGTGTTGCAATGCAAGCATATGAAACAATAAAGCCATTGTCATTATATGTTAAAGTAGTCAAACTAGTTGCATCAGGTCATCTGGACTCAGGTTTAAATCAAAAAACGAGGGGCCTCCGGTGGTGTAGGGGGTCGTGGCACCTATGTTTAGTGCATCTCTGCATCGTACAGTCGGGTGTTCGAATCCTGGCTGTGCCGTTTCCAACGACGGCCAGAGGTCCATAGTTAGTGGGTCATAATTAGCTAAGCCTCACAAGGGTATAGGGTTTAGGTTGGAAAAAGTATTCTGAGTTCACTAGTGTCCCCCTCTTGTTCGTCTGGGTGCCCGTGGTTAAGTGAAGGGAAAGTACTCTGCTTCGTTCTCCTCCGATGGCAAAGCACTGTGCTTTCCCCGCAAGACTGTGATGTGTAAAACAGCGAGGGCTAGTCGTCACGTGACTTGGAGGAGACACGTGCTATGGCTTCCTCCTTCCTGTCGACATTTTAGAGGGATATCAAAGCAACTGACCCAGCAGCAGGCACCTCAGGGGATTTGAGTGGGACAAAAGGGGGATAGAATTTAAAATTAAAAAACAAAAACAAAACATGAACACGTTTAAACAATCATGTGAATTTCCTCCTCAGTTCAGTTTGTGACCCCCGCAATTCCCTTTTAAATCGGACAGAGATGTAATTTGGGGTGCTCACAAAGATTGGGGCAAAACAATGTCAAAACGGATGTAAAAAACATACTTTCAAGTTCTATAATCCAGGTAGTCAACAAAGTCAAAATAGTTGCATGAGCTCATCTGGACATAGGTTTAAAACAAAACAGGAGTATGTTTCAGCATTCATCTAAATGTCAATGACAATATAAGACATTGAAACATAGGTCCAGATGATGTGATACAACTATTTTGAGTTCGTTGACCACCTGGAAGAAAAGCTAGAAAAAAAAGTTATTTAATCAAGGATCACAAAATGCTAACAGCCCAGAAATTACCTTTACCCTTGATTAGCTAGTTAATCTTTTGTGACCCTTGATTGAAATCACTGTTATAGATGTGCAGTTATCCAATCAAAGGAATTTATGTGAATCACATAGCTTCCCTTTAAAGGAAGAGAAATGTAAATTGGGATGCTCACCCTAATTTTAGCACCTTTAAAGATGTTTTTCTTTTCTTCCATTTCGGCATTGTTTTGCCCCATTTTTTGTGAACACCCTAATTAACATGTCTTGATGCATGCTCAATAATCCAGGTAGGGAAATCACAAAAGAGGTGAATCTGTTCAACTGGATCAGAGGTTCATTTCAGAAATACCCTAATTAACATCTCTATTCCTCTAAAAGGTAGTGGGGTGGTTCACATAATGGACTGAGAGCTGAGGAAGACATTCAGAGGAATGTTGAAAGATACTCATGTTTTTGTTTTAAACACATGTCCAGATGACCTGATTGAGCTTCTTTGAGCTTCATAACATGTAGCAATTTCTTTCAATCTTTCAATCACTACAAGTCATGGTTAATGCAATCCTCAGCTTGTGTTGACCAAGACTGAAAGAAATAACTTGTATACACACACACACATACACACACACAGACTCATACATATTGTACAAACGTTTATTATGTTGTTTTTGCTCAATGTGTCCTTTCATGGTACTCTCTGCAGGGTGGTAAGTTCCCCAAATTTGTGTCCAAAGAGATGGAGGCGATGTACATCGAGGAACTCAAGTCTTCGGTGAACCAACTGATGGCTAACCTGGAGAGCATGCCTGTGTCCAAGGGAGGGGAGTTCAAACTCCAAAAGCTGAAACGGGGACACAACACTTCTATCATAGACATGGGCCAGGAGGATGAGAACACACTGTCCAAGTCTGATGTGGTTCTCTCCTTCACATTGGAGGTAGAGCTACACAATTGAAAGATATTGATTTATCAATATTAAGACTATGTTTTTTGTACCTTAAAGTAGGTATTCTGAAACCACATGGAATCAAACTATCATATTTTTATATTTGATGAAACACTAAAATCATTCCATCCATTCATTGTCAACGGCTTATCCAAACTTGGTTCACAGGGGAACTGGAGCCTATCTCAGTTCTCATTTGGCAAAAGGTGAGAAAACACCCTGAATGGCTTGGCAGTCCATCACAGGGCAGAACAATTATGGAGATAGTGTTTTACATTACATGCATTTAGCAGACGCTCTTATCCAGAGTGAAGTACAAGTGCATAGAGTCAAGATCCAAAGGTACTGAAGCAACACTAGAGCTAGGTAAAGATCATAGTGCCAGAAGCAAACCACATGCGGTCCCATAGATCAGCACTCCAACTCTGTACGTTAAGCTGTTGAGTTGAAAGCAAAATCAGTGCTGGCAAGTACCCAAGGAATGAAGTTGCAATTGACCAGCCTAAATCATAAAGCAGTAACAGATTGCATATGCCTGACCAATATCAACTAAGTAGACACTCCAACCAAAATAAAACTAACAGGATTGCGTGTGCATGAGCCTAAACAGAGTACGCCAAGAAAAATGGCATAGGGCTTAAACTAAGAGTTAGGGCTATGAAGGGATGGGGAGGAGGAGGAGATGTACAGCTGAATGAGATAAGTCCTTAATATGCACTTGAAGGTGGTCAGGGTCTGTGCTGTTCTGACTGCTGTGGGAAGGTCGTTCCACCAGCGAGGAGCCAGGACATATAGCAATTGTGACCGGGAGGTGCAGATACGGAGAGGGGGAGGTGCCAAGCGACCAGAGGTAGCAGAACGGAGCGGTCTGGTTGGTGTATAGGGTCTGATGATCCTCTGCAGGTACCAGGTGCTGACCCCTTGACCGCCTGGTATGCAAGCATCAAAGTCTTAAATTTGATGTGAGCCATGACAGGCAGCCAGTGGAGGGCAGTGAGCTGGGGGATGACATGGGAATGTCTGGGAAGGTTGTAGACCAGACAAGCAGCAGCATTCTAGACAAGTTGCAGAGGTCTGATGGTAGATGCTGCTAAACCATCCAGCTGAGAGTTGCAGTAGTCCAGGCGGGACAGGGCCATCGCTTGGACCAGGAGATTGGTTGAGAAGTTTGTGACAAAGGAGCGGATTCTCTGGATGTTGTACAGGAAGAATCTCCACGTTTGACTCAACGCCGTGATGTTTTTGTGGAGGGACAGTCTGTTGTCCATCACCCCTCCAAGGTTCTTAGCACAGGGTGGTGATGACACTATGGTATCTCCTAGGGAAATAGAAAGGTCAATGAGGTTGGAAGATGGGGTAGGAAAGAAGATCATCTCAATTTTGGCTGAGTTTAGCTAGATATGGTGGTTATCCATCCAACTCTTGATGTCCGGCAGGCAAGCAGAAATGTGGGTGGAGACTAGTGTGTCAGGGGGGGGTTGGGTGACATCAGCATAACAGTGATAAGACAAACAGTGAGCAGAGATTACAGGTCCGGGGGCTTGCGTGTAGAGGGAGAAAAGAAGGGGACCCAGGACTGAGCCCTGGGGGACTCCTGTGGCAAGGGGTTGGGATGCTGATACTGTATCGGCCCCATGGGAGGTGACAAATGGGGATGTCTGGGGTGATGGCCTGGAGGAGAGAAAAGGGGATAGGGTGAAGGGCAAAGGTGGTAGGGCGGTGGGAGAGTAGGAGGTGGGAAACATCACAGTTGGAGAGGGGAGAGAAGGTGGAGAAACAAGTTAAGGGAACAGTGGGGGGGGGGGTTTGAAGGAGCTGCACGTGACTAATCTCTTCTTTGAAGAAGACCGTGAAGTCGTCGGCAGTGAGAGAGGATTGCCGCACAGGAAGAAGGGGTGCTGAGGAGAGAAGAAAAAATAGAGAACAGTTCATGAGGGTTAGCAATAGATTTCTTAATTTTCGTTTGGTAGTAATTGGTTTCAGCAGAGGTTACACCAGAAGTCACAAAAAAGAGGTGATTCACCTCTTTTTTGTGATTTCCATACCTGGATTATTGAGCATGCATCAAGAGGTTACACCAGAAGAAAATGCAGCAAGCAGAGTGGTAGGTAGAAAATTCAAACTGGGCCCTAGATTTTCTCCCCTTCCTCTCTGCTGCATGTAGGCTGGCCCGGTCATTTCCAAGGGGTTCTGACATCCAAGGACTGCGAGGGGACAAGCGTTCCAGCCTGGATTAGATGACAGATGGAGCCAAGTGTTGAGGAGAGAGAAGAGGGTGAAAGATACAGAGTCAGTGGGAAGGTTGAAGGGGATTGGAGTAGGGCAGTGACTTTGGAAGCAAGAGAGGAATGAGAGGGGGAGCGGAGGTTGCGGCGGACCATGACAGCGGGGGTGGATAGAGGGGGGGATGGAGGAGAAAGAAGGAAATTAAGGGGTGGTCAGACTGTTGCAGAGGGGTTACTGTGGGATTGGAGGAGGAGCAATTCCTTGGGACGACCAGGCCGAGGAGGTTTCCAGCCTTGTGTGTTGGTGGGGAGTGAAGTAGCCAGAGGTCAAATGAATGGAGTAAGGATAGGAAAGCGGCCGTCTGGGAGAACTCTAGGTGGATGTTGAAGTCTCCTAGAAGGATCAGAGGAGTGCTGTCTTCTGGGAAGGTGCTGAGCAGGGTGTCTAGCTCATCAAGAAAGCTTCCCAGGGGCCCAGGAGGGATATAAGACAACAATATAGAGGTTGATAGGGTAGGAGATTAAGACAGAGTGGTCTTCAAAGGTAGAGATAGAGAGGTGAGAGAGGGGGAGATCAGAGAACCTCCAAGAGGGTGAAAGCAGCAGACCAACTCCCCCGCCACAGCCAGACGGACGGGGGCTGTGAAAGAAGGAGAAGGAGGAAGAGTGCTGCGGGGGTTGTGGTGTTGTTTGGTGTAATCCAGGTCTCAGTGAGGGTGAGGAAATGAAGGGAGAGGAGGGAGGCGTAGGCTGAAATGAAGTCTGCCATCCGTGTGACAGACTGGCAGTTCCATAACCCTCTTGCAAGAGAGAAGTTGTCATTGGGGACCAGTCGATGGTAGCACAGATTCGAGACATTCCGTTACCTTGCTGGGTTACGTCTGTGGAATTGCCGGCTGTATGGGAGAAAACAGATTGGGATGGGGTATACACACATAGTGGGCTGGTGAGAGGAAAGGGTGAAGCCAGAAAGACTGATGGGTGATGCAGCAAATTGAGAGGGAGTACTCTGAGTGATGCTATTAATAGCTAGTACAGCTGAAAACAATGATGTGCTGATTAGCCAAAGTATCTTAATTGTAATGACAAAGGACCGAACAGATCGATCTAGCAATCAAGCAATCAAGAGTCTAGCAACTAGCAAAGTACTCAGCCTCCTAATCTCAAGAGGTCTAACAATAAACCAGTTCTGGAAGCACAAATTCGCAGCAGAGAAAAAAGCCTAAAGTAAAATTAATATTGAAGAAGACAGTTAATTTAAGCAAAAAGCCTCACCTCGCAGGAAATGTCAAATGTAATAGAATGCATAGCCTAAATTAGCAATTGGAACCAGACTGTTTTATTCAAAGACCCTTCGACAAGCTTTTTTCAGGTGCGGATATCAATCCTGCTACTTTCAAATTGCCTGAGGATGGCTCTACCTACTAAGTCATGACAACCTCAATATATATATTAAAGTAAATTAAATTAAAGTATAAAAAGACCATAAAACTACAATATCAAAGGCAAAATAAACAAGGAAAAAATCATTAGTATAGCATAGGAAAAACTCCTTGCCCCTTGTTATTAAAACAACCATACTGTTCTTACAACTGGATAGTGTCTGTGTGTGTGTGTACACACACACACACACACACAGACACACATGTCAGACAAAACAACACTGAACCGCTGTCTGCCTGATACATTCATCATCGCATAAAATCATATTCATCATTTTCAAAACAATTTAAGAAAGATGGTTTCCTGTCTGACAACGATGAGTGTCAATCAAATTAGTTATCATCCTCTTGCAATTCTAAATACTCCTGGTTTAACGTCCACACAATAAAAGGGGAAAACAGTTTCTTAAAGCATGGGATAGCACAACATTAGAACCAAGCAAATATCAGGAAATGGACTATTATAGGATTAAATAGAGCTATTTATAATATGTTTCTATTAGACGGCCAACCCCACCAGTCTCAAAGGCTTTGGGTTTCGACATCCACTGGGGCCAATACCTCTACACACAGTCATATTTCACACCACCTGGTGAATTGTCCTGCCAGCTGCATCATCATCTGATATGAAGATACAACAATATTTGCCAACAAGAACACGCATCACCCATGATCAATGCCATGATCTCATCTAACAATAGTTTACTCTGCATAAACATCAACTTAAGGCAAGGTAATACTACATCTTATCCAAGACAGGGCTGAATGGTTTTAGGAGGGTAAATAACTGTGGCTTTGTAACGCAACTATACCACAGATGCCTCCTCAGTCTGGATGGAAAGAAGCATATGCCTAAAAGTGCAAATACTAAAATAGGATGTATAAATATACTATCATTTATCACTTACACTGAATATCTTTAAGTAGAACTTTCAGCCAGTAGAATGCACACATCTCCTGAAATAAAATAAAGCCTGGGACTTTTAGTGTGAGACTAGATCTGTGAAAATCAGGGTTCGTAAATCAGAGCTGTCCTAAAAAAAACCCTGTCTGCACCAGACTAAGTATGGTAACATCCAGAAAAGGTGTTGTGAGGCATTAGCAGAAGGCATAAGAACAGACAAAAAAATCACTCCTACAGGCTTCTTAAACTGTGAACATGAGTCATTTTTATTATCAGCTTCTCTGGAATGAGTTATCATCATGGATCAGGAAGAAAATCACCTCATGATTAATGGTACCATGATATTAAAAAAATCATAAGGCCTATAGGAGAGATGGCCAAAGTGATCCGGTAAGAGTCGCTGTGGGTGCAGGTCTTTGTTCCAACCACGCACACCGTATTCTATTAGTCAACCAATCATCTTTGCAAAGGACCTTGATTAGTAGAAGATACACATTTGAGTCTACTGATCAAGGTCCTTAGCAAACAGACTTGATTGACTAATGGAATCGGTTGGAACAAAGACCTGCACCCACAGCGACTCTTATGGATCACTTTGGCCACCTCTGGCCTATAGGAAACTTGGGTTTGGAGTAAAACATGCTATACTTTAAAGATTTTCAGAATGGGAATATATCACATTTTAAATTGGTGTATAAGGTGGGCTATGTGGTTGATAATTTTTTCCCAAGATTTGAAATCATGTCAGTGGAAAATGCACTATCAATGATCTTCTGAAGATAGTTTTTTTAATAATCATGATGGGTGCAATAGCTTTAGAAATTTTTTTCAGCATTTTTCAGGCTAATAACATCTATTCTCATGTTTGTTTGACATTTGATATTTTACAAATGTTATCATTCACAAGAACACACATATGTACAAGACTCAATGCACAATAAAGACAGATTCATTTGATAATGTTCACATATGGTCTGACCCATTCATATAGTTCTGAAAGCTGGCCATAATATGTGGATATTTTTTCTCATATTTTGCTTTTTTCCATCAAAATGTACCATTCGAGATTATTTTCCATTTTCACTGATGAGTATTCAAATGCTCTATAAACTAAAACAGTTGCACAAAACACATAGCTGTTTGCTCTTTTCAGAAATAATTATATTGATTTATAGATGCATCTATGAGTGCCTTGCCATATTATGAGTGTTTCTATTTATAACAAGGGTTATCCGTAATGAAATTGAAGCTTAAGGTCTGCTTATGTGAATACAGGCTCTCTACATGCTGAGCTATGAAGAACCATGCTTTGATATTGCGTGACAGGAAAATCCCACAAGACCCATTTTATCCACTCCTAGTCGAATGTTTTCTTCTTTTATAGATGATCTTAATATCAATATTTCCTTCATAGGGCAGTTTTAACGGTCACAAACTGGTCTTGCAGAACATATACATTAACATAACTCAAAGCAACAACAATTTTTGATAATCGATTATTACATAAAAGCAAACATCACAAAAAGGTGAATCAGTTCATCTTGATGTAACATTTTAATGAGAGAAAAGTGTCATCTCTTATAAAGACATCTAACATCTGACATCTTCAGTCTGAGCTGACTGTAGGTATCCCTACCCCTATAAAAAACTGTAGTATGGCAACCCAAAAAAAGGGTATTTTTGTATGCAAGTTAGCTATTGACTGGACATTCAGTGGTAATATGCACTATTTACAGAAAATTGGTTAATAGTTGCAATCACAGGGGGCTCCGGTGGCATAGGGGGTTAATGCGCGGTTCAGGGCATCTCTGCACTCAAATTCCCCAAGTTGCCAATGGCTGAAACTGTTGCTTCAATGTCCCTCTAGAACATCGACAGAAAGGAGCGAGCCGTATCATGTGACGCCTCCAAGTCACCTGATGACTAGCCCTCGCTATTTTACTCATCACAGTCTCATGGGAAAAGCACAGTGCTTGGCCATCGGAGGCGAACGAAGCAGAGTAATTCGCTTTCACTTAACCACGAGCACCCAGACGACCTAGAGGGGAACACTAGCGAACCTAAAATTCTTTATCCAACCTAACCCTTATCCCCATATGAGCCTTAGCCAATTATTCCACACTAACTATGGACCATGGTTTCTGTGGTTGGACTAATTTTTGAAACAAAACTTTACAGCCAGATTGACTAGTACATCTTTTTTATGATTCGCTTACCTGAATTATTGTGCATGCTTCAAAATATAAAAATAAAAATCCCTATTTAGTGATTGTGATTGAGACACCTATCAAGGAGTATATTCAAACTTAAAGGGACTATTTTTTGTACATCTGTGACTTACTTTAATATCTTGACAACTTGACAAAAGTGGGATCTCTCTTCGGTTTCTAGCTGAGATGAATTATTCTACCTGCTGTAGGTGGTGATCATGGAGGTGCAGGGGCTGAAGTCTCTTGCCCCCAACAGGATTGTCTATTGCACCATGGAGGTGGAGGGAGGTGAAAAACTCCAGACAGACCAGGCAGAAGCATCAAAGCCAACGTAAGTGTCTGAACACATACATGTATCCAGTCATTCATATGTTCTCATGTTACTATTGAAATAAACTATTTCCCAAGATGATTGAATAAGCACAACTCACACCTGAACCCATAAAGGAGCTCTGATCCAAACTTTTATATGATAATCTTCCCTGACAGCAACATAAACATTTTGAAATGCAAGTTTTCAGGTCTAAAAGCCAACTTCTCTCAAAAACAAACATGCCTTTCACTGTATTTTCTAGAAAAAAATTAAGCTGATGCATCAAAAACTTGAAACTCAGTAGTTAAGATTGTGTTTACTACTGAGAATGTAATCTAGTTTTACAGTAATAAGCTAGCAAAATATAAATGTTAAAGTAGAATAGAGAATGTATTGTTTTTAGGTATAAGCCATATAATATGATAAGGTGTGCAATATAACAAATTCCATGAGCAAGGGCCTCCAGTCGTGTAAGGCTTAAGCTACCTATGTTCAGTGCATCTCTGTGTCATGTAGTTGGGTGTTCGAATACCAGCTGGGCCGTTTCCAACCACGGCCGGAGGTCCATAGTTAGTGGGGCATAATTGGCTAAGCCTCACATGGGTATAGGGGTTAGGCGGGATACAGTATTCTGGCTTCGCTAATGTCCCCCTCTGGGTCATCTGGGCGCTCACGGTTAGGGGACGGAAAGTACTCTGCTTCATTCTTCTCCAACGTCCAAGCACAGTGCTTTCCCTGTGAGACCGCTATGTGCAAAGTAGTGAGGGCTAGTGACTTAGATGACTCACATGCTACGGCTTCCTCCTTCCTGTCGATGTTATAGAGGGGTATTAAAGTGACCGACCCAGCAGTAGGCAACTGGGGAATTCAGGTGTAAAAAATGGTATAAAATAAGTTAAGAAATATGTAAAAAGGATTGCCTAAAAATTGTTTTTTTGAAGCCGCTTAAAAAGTTTGAAGATTCTACAAATCTAATGGCCTGGGGCAGATTATTCCGGAGATTGGGGCTAAAACTGCAAAAAAATGAAAAACTTGGAGTACTGCACGGAACAAAGATCGAGGTTTGAAAATCAGAGTGGTTGGGAAGTAGAATGAGGAGTGAATCAGAAATATAACAGAGAAGGCCCTGATGGCTCACTTGGTAGAGCACAAACCACAAATCGCCGTGACCTACTGTAGTGACCTGCATTTGAATCTGACCCAGGCCCTTCCCTGGATGTAATCCCCTCTCTCTCTCCCCTGCCTTTCCTGTCTCTCAACTACCCTATCAAATAAAGGAAGAAAAACAAAAAGAACTATAACTGGGGGCAAGATCACACAGTGATCACACAAGAGCTCGTATTTCGTTCTGAATATTAGGGTTTAGGTTGGATAAATTATCATGTGTTCGAGAAGCCACGTGATGACTAGCCCTCACTACTTCACACATAGCGGTCTCGCAGGTAGAGCACTGTGCTGTGCCATTGAAGGAGAAGGAAGTAGAGTACGTTCTCTTCACTTAACCACGAGTGCCCGGACGACCCAGAAGAGGACACTAGTGAACCCAGAATCATTTATCCAACCTAACCCCTATTCCCATGTGAGCCTTAGCCAATTATACCCCACTAACCATCTCCGGCCGTGGTTGGAAAAGGCACAGCCGGGATTCGAACACCCAACTGCATGACGCAGAGGTCCGTTGATCATAGGTACCGTAACCCCCTACACCACCAGAGGCCCATGTGATTACACTTTTATGTTTGTCTTAGCTGAAATATTGGGCATGCACCAAAACAAGTTACTTTTTCTGGACAACTTTGGTGATTGTAAACTCTCCTAAACTAAAACAACATATTTTTTTCTCATCTTACCTATTTTTGTAACATCTATATATAATAATATCTGCACACCTACACTTTGTTCACAATGCTTGCGCACCCACACGCACACACAGACACACACGCACGTGCAACCACACACATTGGCGCACACGCACACACAAACACACACAAAAAACCACACCCCAATACCTGTTATCTTATGATCTTTAAGGGGATTTGTTTTGAAAAGAATATCCATCCATCCATTATCAACCGCTCATCCGAAATCAGGTCACAGGGGAACTGGAGCCTATCTCAGTTCTCATTGGGCGAAAGGCATGATCCACCCTGTATAGGTTGTCAATCCATCACAGGGTAGAGCAATTAGGGGAACAGTGTCTTGCTCAAGGACACCTCGAAACACTTCTCTGCAGGTGTGGGGATCAAACCAGCAACCTTCTGATTGCCATACAACCACTCTAACCACTGAGCCATGCTGCCCTGAAAAATTATATGTTTATTTAAAGTAAATATAGTGCAAAATGTATATATACGCACTTTTATTGTTGCACCTGCTCTTTTTTAATTTAATTATCTTACGGCTCCAAATAGAAGCACATATAGAAGAACATCACAGGGAATTATTTCTCTGGATATTAGTAGCTCTTATCTAAATTTAGACCTGTTCAGAGCTGTCCAATTCTTGCTAAAGATATGGTTAATGATTGAAAATGTTGTCCTAGCAGATTTTTGTGGATAGAACATCTTTTGTTTTTTTTCCTTCAGCTGGGGTACTCAAGGAGACTTCACCACCACACACCCTCTACCTGCTGTCAAGGTGAAACTGTTCACAGAAAGTACAGGGGTGCTGGCACTGGAGGACAAAGAGCTGGGCAGGGTAACATATTTCTTTCCTTCACTACATTTGCCTATAGAGGCTCACCGGTCCTCAGATATCCACATAGCCATAAGAATAATATAATCACTTCACTGTAATGTTGGTGGTTAGCCCTTAGTCATATCATGATTAAAATGCTTATGTATTTGTCCTAACTTTGTGTTAGAACAAGCATATTAGCAAAAATAATCTTGTCTATAATAACACATCCATCCATCCATCCATCCATCGTAGACTGCTTATCTGGAGTCGGGTCGCAGAGGTAGCAGATTTCAGCCAGGACCTCGAAGCTTTCCTTTCCCTTGCAACATCCACTAGCTCTGATTGGGGGATCTCATAGCGTTCCCAGGCCAGTGTGGCGATATAATCCCTCCATCTGGTCCTCGGTCTACCCCGTGGCCTTCTCCCAGCTGACCTTGCCTGAAAAATCTCTTTTGGGAAGCAATCAGGTGGCATCATTACTAGATGTCTGAGCCACCTCAACTGGCTCCTTTCTATTTGAAGGACCAGCGGCTTGACTCCGAGTCCCTCACGTATGTCTGAGCTTCTCACCCTGTCTCTAAGGGAGACACCAGACACCCTCCTAAGAAATCTCATCTCAGCTGCTTGTATCCGTGATCTTGTTCTTTCAGTCATGACCCAGCTTTCATGGCAATAGGAAGAGAGTGGGCACAAACATTGACCGGTAGATGGAAAGCTTTGCCTTCTGGCTCAGCTCTCTCTTGGTAACAATGGTTTGGTAAAGGGAGCACAATACCGCTCCAGCAGCTCCAATTCTCCGGTCCAACTCATGCTCCATTCTCCCCTCACTTGAGAACAAGACCCCGGGATACTTGAACTCCCTCACTTGGGGTAAGGACTCATTCCCAACTGGGATTGGACAATTCTATGGTGTCCTGCTTAGAACCATAGACTCAGATTTAGAGGTACTAATCCTCATTCCAGCTGCGTCACCACTCAGCTGCAAACCGATCCAGTGAGTGTTGGAGGTCAGAGACCGATGATGTCATCAAAACCACATAATCTGCAAAAAGTAGTGATTTAATCATAAGTTCACCGAATTGCAACCCCTCTCTTCCATGACTACGCCTGGAGGTCCTGTCCATGGGCATAATCCCAGGCCTCCTCCGGGATCCTTGTAAGCGTAAAGAGCTGGTCTGTGGTTCCACGACCAGGACGGAATCCACATTTTTCCTCCTCAATCTGTGGTTCGACTATTGGCCGGACCCTCCTTTCCAGCACCTTAGAGTAGACCTTTCCAGGGAGGCTGAGTAATGTGATGCCTCTGTAATTACCACACACCCTCTGGTCCCCTTTTTTGAACACTGGGACCACCACCCCTGTCTGCCACTCTTTAGGCACTGTCCCAGAATTCCAGGCAATGTTGACGATACGTGTCATCCATGACAGTCCCTCAACACCGAAAGCCTTCAGCATTTCTGGGTGGATCTCATCAATCTCTGGGGCTTTGCCTTTGTGGAGTTTTTTGACTACATCGGTGACCTCCTCCATATAAATTAATGTTGATCCTCCATCATCCTCCAGCTCTGCATTTATCCTAAAAGGTTAGTTAGTTGGGTTCAGGAGTTCCTCATATTGTTCCTTCCATTGTCCCATTACCTCCTAAGTTGAGCTCAACAGCGTCGCATCCTTTCATTAAACAACTTGGATAGTTCCCTGTTTTCCCCCTCCTGAGGTGTCAGGCGGTTTTGCAGAGGCGCTTTGGTTCTGACCTAAAGTCCTTTGGATTTCTCTGCATTTTGACCCAATCTATTGTATGGGAGCAGTGAGCGGCCAACATATGGCACTCGCGGAGCAGTTAGGGGTTCAGTATGTTTCTCAAAGACCTCCACATGCAGGACTGGGGATCAATCCTGCAACCTCTCAATTGCCAGACGACCGCTCTAATCACTGAGCTATGCTGCCCCCCTTGGGACATGACTCTCATCCACATGGTTAACCTTCAACATATTGGCCCTCAGCCGGGGACTTGTGAGTATCCCCACAACCACCCCACATTTCTCATCTTGGGCAACTCCAGAGAAGAATAAAGTCCAGCCCTATCTAGGACCTCTCCGAGGAACCGTCACCTTATTGTGGCGGAGAGGTTTGAGTGTCTCAATGATCCTGAGAGCTATGTTGTCTGGAGCCTTGTGCTCCTCGTAGGGTCTCCCATGGCAAATTGGTCTCTGGTAAGGGACCAGACTAAGAATGGTTCAAGATGTCCCCATGAAAGATCAGGGAAGAAGTGACAATACCCTGCCTGGAGGAAGTCCAGGGCCCTGATTTGGAGCCAGCCCCAGAAGGAGGGCCTGTCAGCGAGCACCTGGTGGTTGAGTTTGCCACGGAGCCCGGCCGGGCTCAGCCCCTGAAAAACAATGTGGACACTTCTCCATCCTGTAGACCCACCACCTACAGGAAGAATCATTGGGGTTGGGTGCATTGCCTGACAAAATATGCACAGACTTTTAAAGGTACGTAGATATTTTAACCATTTAGGAAATTCTTTGTGATTTTTTTAGATTTTTGTCAGTCTTATTGTCTGATGGAAATACTATTTTTTTTGGTCAATTTTTTATTTCTAGATTTACAGACGCCTGTTAAACTTCAGGACAGAGGGTCATTACCACTTCCCCCACTGTGACCAGATAAGAATGAGGAAGGACACCCTGTTCAGACTCCTGCTGTTGTGCCATGGGCTTTCAGGTCCTGGCACACCATGCACACTGCCTTCCACTCCAACTGAATCCACCACCCCTGAAGAACTTCCCATTCCAGCTAAATCCCCCACCCCTAAAGAACTTCCCACTCCAGCTGACTCCACCACCCCTGAAGAACTCCCCACCCCAGGTGAATACACCACCCTGGATGATCCCTATCCACTGAGTTTAGAATCTACTGTTAAATCCCCCACTGCCTGCAGACATAATCACCATCACAAGATCTAAATGGAGAATTAAGTGCCCTCATTGCACAACTTATCTATATAAGAAAAATGTAGCTGTTCACATGAACCGTAGACATACCACAACTTCTATAGACATAACCAACACAAGCCATCCAAAGAGCACATGTGTAGATGCTACAAATGGCATTTTTGCTGTCCAAAAAACTGGTCATGGATATTTTGTACCTGTACATGTGCAGTGGAAAACATGGGGCAAAAAAACTCTATTATGTGTGAATTAAAGGAGTATCGGCAGTTTCATTTATCGCCCCAACGCAGTGGATTACCGTTTGACCTTTTTTGAACACCTCCATTCACTCGAGTACTGTCATGAAAAAGCACTGCAAAAATTTCTGCAAACAACAGTTCTGGAGGAAATGGTGCCCAGAAAGATCATTGTAACATTCTCTGATTTGGTTCAATTTGGTCCATCATCCAACCTCATCAGTCTGTCCATTCATGAGCCCTCCATAAAGCATTTCAGTCAGCTTGGCAGAGTTTTAGTAACCCACAATGGTCCTGAAAACACCTGGCCAACATCAATCCTGCATGAAGCCACGAATGTCATGCACGGACAAAAACATTGCAAAATGGCATTTTTTTCAGACAAACAGATCTGTTTAGAACCGTTTGACCAATAGATGAACAGAAATCACAAGATGTGTATCCACTTTCCAATTTAAATGACTTGGAACACATCACCAAATACCTGTATGCAAGCAAAAAAGTTCCCGCCAATCTGCCGGAAGACCTAATCGGTCCTAAAGTCAAGCATCCAACAGAGTTGTCATCCAACAGAGCATCCACCTAAGTGCACACCCTCAACACCAGCCACAGCTTCAAACCCCAGTTTGAATTGCACATAAAACCAGAATAATCACCATGACTGGTGTAATTGACAGTAAGTGCAATACAATTAATCTCTCATTTGTACATGTGTAAAGAGTGTATACATGTGTTAAGAGTACAGGTTATAAGATCTCTAATTTGTGTGTTCTTCAATAGATGTCAACCTACACCAGAAGATGCACCTTGTCCCAAATGACATACCAGGAGTTGCAGCATGATCTACAAATGTTGTTTTCCCTCATATAATTCTGTCAGCTAGCCTTTTCTGTGGTGCTCATGTTTATTAAAGGTTTCAAATAATTTGGGGTTGTTGCAGGCTATCTATAGTTGGGTAATTCCTAACTTTTCAGTACAAGAAAAAGTGCATTATACAAATAAATTGTCATTCTATACTCCAGTAGAATGTGACAGTACTCAGTTTACCTCCATTAGAGGCTCCCTTAAAGTGGCCATACTGTAATTTTGTATTAAGAAAAACAATGTCAGTGACTCCTTAGTCTGGATGGGGACCAGTAACCATATCAACTGAAAATATATTATACTGCAAGATGAAGCCACACCTTCATATTTTCCCACAGCAACGCAGTAGAAACCAGGGGAAATTTTGCAAACATTACTGGCTGATAGACTACTTGGAACAAGAGACAACCTAAATTTAAATATACTGCAATGTGACACTGAATGATTATATGTAATTGTTTTGATAGTATAACAAGCCATATGATTGTATAACAATATAACTTTTTGTAGTATTTTAATGTGCGTTAACCATGTACACTGACTTTTAATTCACTGACTTTAATTTTACTCTTGCTGAAGCTGAAGTTTGCGTACAATTGGTATCACAGTAGCCTGTTTTGGGATTCCGTCCCACCTTAACAGTTCCACTTAAATGAGAACAGAGGGTCATACTTCAATTTGATTATGTAAATGTATGTAGCCCAAGTCAGATGGTGTTTGAAATACAATGTTCAATAAACCAAAGATGCCGATTGCAGGTTTTCAAAAGCCTCACCAGAATGGAAATTATTTGTTTGGAACACCACAAAATTAAACCGATCACAACAATAATCCATCCATCACCAACCACTTATCTGAAATCGGGTCACGGGGGAACTGGAGCCTATCTCCGTTCTCATAAGGCGAAAAGAGGATACACCCTGTATAGGTCTGCAGTTTATCACAGGGCAGAGCAGTTGGGGGAACAATGTTTTGCTCAATGACACCTCGACACGTTTCTCTGCAGGTGCGGGGATCGAACCTGCAACCTTTTGATCACCACGCAACCGCTCTACCCACTCAGCCAAGCTCCCCCACAATAATAATTCTATACAAATTTCCAGTTTCAGTGAGCTAATTAACGTGAAGTCAATATCGTGGTATTGGCTAGGAACTTCTGCAAACCCTTCTGCTCCAGTTTTCATGTGATCCAACTTAAGAGGGTCCTCAGGATTGACACAGTCCTGGCGCTTGACTGTCTTGGCAGTTAAATTCTGCAACCATGGTCAGGGAGACAGCTAGGAAGGTGCGTCAACTGGACAGATGATCAGGGCGGAGATAGACTGGGAGGAGAAAAGGACTGTTGTTCCTTCTGCTGGTGTGTCTTGTGAGAGTACTGTATCTCCTCCTTGAGGGCAGTATGGAGAACAGGCTATTGTGTCTGATGGTGACTGATCACTGATCTCCCAAAATCCACAATGACCTTGATCATGGAGATGTTCAGTGACAGTTGTTAATATTTTACAGAAGTAAGAAGTATTGCTGAGAGCTATCACCTCATTTCCCTGGTTTAATCAGACTCATAACATACCGACCCTGTTTAACTTAGGTGTTCAATCTGTTTCCTCTTCCAGTGTCAACCAAGACTGCCACAGCAGGTGTTGCTTCCTCGCGGGATGAAGTGGGCGGAGTCACGACCCTCCACCTCCAGTGTCCTCTATGCGGCAGCTTCTCCAAGAGCCACGCCCATCTGCTGAGCCACACAGCCAATGCCCACCCCACCTTGTTGGATGACATGGTGGTGGGTCGCCTCGGCAACGTGATAATCTACCAGAACTATGCCCAGCTTTTCCACTGTTCCCAGTGCTTTTTCACCTGTAAGGAGTTCCCCAAGCTTTACGACCACCTCATCACCATCCACTGTACAACAGGACAACAAGAGGTGGTCACGGATGGGGACGCTAAGAACAGTGAGGGAGGAGAAGAGGAAAAGGAAAAAGAGACTTCACTCAAGCGAAAGAGGAGTAGTGATGGCGAAGAGGAAGAAGAGGAGGGTCACAATGGTGAGAGCTCAGACCTTCCAGCACCAGCTGGCAGTAAGACCACTGAGGAGAGTGGTGTCCTGCTGTTCGACGGCTCTAGCTACCGCTGCCTGATCTGCAGCTGGAAACACAAACTGAAGGCCCTGGCCATCAGTCATGTGGTGAAAAGACACGACATCCCCAAAACCTATGCAGCATGGGCCCTGAAACAGGACACTGCCACGCTCAAACCCGCACACATGGGAGGCGGAGAAGACGAAGAAGAGGTGAGGCAGCAGGAGAAGCCCAACCTCCTCACCCAAGAGCTGCTGAGGGAGGAGATGGAGGCCACAGCCAAGGTGGTGCACTACATCAACAACCGCTTTGTCTGCCTGATCTGCGGATGGAAAAACAAGCTGAAAGGTTATATAATTTCCTTTATTAGTTATAACCACACAGGCCAGAAAAATAAAATGGGTACCAATTTTCCAGAATAAGGGAGATGTGCAGAGCTGTAGCAACTACAGAGATATGAAGTTGATCAGCCACAGTATGAAGATATGGGAGAGTGGAAGCTAGCCTAAGAGGAGAGGTTAGGATTAGTGAAAAGCACTATGGCTTCATGGCAACACAGAGCACCACAGATGGCATATGACAGGATGCTGAGAGAAGAGATGTGGTACTGTATTTATGAGGACACTGGTGAGGTGGAGGTATACACTTGGTGGAAGAGAAGTAAAGGGCAGAATACATATGGGTCAACGAGAGAGGAGACAGCAGAATGGTGAGGATGCAAGGCGTATAGGTGAGGAAGGTGGATGAGTATGAATACTTTGGGTTAACTGTCCAAGTGAATGATAAGTGAAGAAGCGAGTAGAGTGAGTGGTGAAGAGTGTCAAGGGTAATGTGTGAAAGATGGGTACCAGAAAGAGGGAAAGGGAAGGTTTACAAGATGACAGACCAGCTGTGTTATATGAGTTGGGGACAGTAACACTGACAAAAAGGAAGTGGAGCGGGAGGTGGCAGAGTTGAAGATGCTAAGAGTTGCATTGTGAGTGATGAGATTTTCATAGTTAATATACTTTTAAATGAAGCTAATTTGATGTTAAGACTCTTGAAAAAGTGCATTTTTGGTTATAACAGTGGTACTGAAATCATATGTTTGGGTATTAGCAAGTGAAATATTTGGAGTTATTCTGGAATTACCTGGTAGAGTACAAAAATAGCAGGTGTTAGATGAGGACCGAACTGAGATTGTATACATCTGTTTGATTTTGAAAGGCTGTGATACGAATTTGTCCTTGTTTCCAGGTTTTGCCATCAGCCATGTGGCGCGCTGTCACAAGGTGGAGCGGCCGTACAGCTGCTCAGAGTGCGAGCGCGCCTTCTTCCTGCCTAGCCAGCTTCAGCAACACCAGAGCTCTCAGCACCGTCCGGGCCGCTACAGCTGCCCCTTCTGCTTCTTTCGGTCCGACTTCCTGGGAGGCTTCAGAAGACACTGTAGCCGTTGTAATGCCCGTGGAGAAGATGAGGAAGAAGAAGGTGATACAGCTGAAGGCGAAGAAAGTGATGGGGACCATGGACAAGGCACAGACAGATGTTAAGAAGACCAGGAGAGGACATCAGGACAGAGCCTCAGAAGCTGAAGATGCGAGAGGATCAAAAGGACATTATTGAACCACAAAAAGAGGTGAATCTGTTCAGCTGGATCAGAAGAAGAACTTCTGATCCAGCTGAACAGATTCACCTCTTTTTGTGATTTCCCTACCTGGATTATTGAGCATGCATCAAGAGACATTATTGAACAATTCTTTTAAAATGTATTGATAGTTTCATTTTCCTCATTTCATCATCTCTCTCTTCCTTCTGTTTGTCTTCCCTCTATCAATTCTTCTCTTCTATTTCCTGTACCCCCCCTCTATCTTCATCGCTCTTACATAAGCTTCATATTTTACATCTGTCCTTAGGATTACTTCCCATTTTTCTTTTCTACTGAGGCCTAGAGGCTCACCCTCCCTGTCTCTTGCACCTGGAGGTTTCTTTCTTCTTCCACTGGGTCTTCATGGACCGGGATTCAAGCTGCATTAAAATGCACATATCAGAGTGTGTGCCAGAGTCTCAACCGCTGCAGTACCAGTGCCTTTCCGCGCTTAAACATGGTCTCTCGATCCCTTTAAGCTTTTCGTTACATTACATTACATTACAGGCATTTGGCAGAAGCTCTTATCCAGAGTGACATACAAGTGCATAGGGTCAAGGTACAAAAGATACTGGAGAAACACCAGAGCTAGATAACAATCCTAGTGCCATTGTAAGGCTCCAACGCAACATCAACTGAGACACTCCAACCAAAATAAAACTAACAAACTTTCAAACTTATAGAGTCCAAAGTCACAACTTTGTCAGCTTCTTAAAGAGTGCTTGAAGCTGGCCTAGAATTCATAATCTTATTCATAAAAAAAACACACTCTTCTTGGTCAGTGAGTCGCTTCATGCAGCTCGAGCAGCCTCGCTTTCATCCGTCCTCATTCTTCTAGATCTGTCTGCTGCCTTTGACACAGTGGACCAACACATCCTTTTGTCCTCCCTGGCAGCCATGGGGATCTTGGGCATGGCACTAGACTGGATCAAATCCTACCTCACCGGCCTGTCCTATCAAGTGGCGAGGGCTGGTACTGTATCGGCACCCCGACCCCTCACCACAGGAGTTCCCCAGGGCTCAGTTCTTGGTCCCCTTGTGTTCTCCCTCTATCCACAAGCCCTGGGCCCTGTAATCACTGCTCGCGGTTTGTCTTACCACTGTTATGCTGATGACCCCGAACTCTTTCTCTCTTTCCCCCCCTCCGACGCACAGGTCTCCACCCACATTTCTGCTTGCCGGAAGGATGCCAGGCCTGGATGTATAACCATCATCTCAAGCTAAACCCAGCGAAAACTGAGATGATCTTCTTTCCTGCCCCATCTTCTGACCTCACGGACTTTTCCATTTCCCTAGGGAACACCATTATGTCATCATCAACCTCTGCTAGGAATCTCGGAGTGGTGATGGACAATAATAATAATAATAATAATGATTCCCTTATCAGTCCCGCAAGGGGAAATTTGTTCTCTGCATTTTTGACCCAACCTATTGTATAGGAGCAGTGAGCTGCCAACATATGGTGCTTGGGGAGCATTTAGGGGTTAAGTGTCTTGCTCAAGGACACCTCGACATGCTGTTTGCAGGACCGGGAATCGAACCTGCAATGTTCCGATTGCCAGGCGACCGCTCTACCCACTGAGCTATGCTGCCAACAGACTATCCCTCTCCCAGAATATTGCAACAGTGAGTCGAACATGCAGATTTTTCCTTTACAACATCCGACGAATCTGCCCCTTCCTCACCACCAAATCAACCCAGCTCCTGGTCCAGGCGATGGTCCTGTCCTGCCTGGACAACTGCAACTCTCTGCTGGCTGGTTTACCAGCTTCTGCCATCAAACCTCTACAACTCACCCAGAATGCTGCTGCTCGCCTGGTCTACAACCTTCCCAGACATTTCCATGTCACCCCCCATACCAGGCAGTCGAGGGGTCAGCACCTGGATACCTGCAGAGACTCATCAGACCCTCTGCACCATCCAGACCTCTCAATTCTTCCACCTCTGGTCGCTTGGCATCTCCCCCCATCTGTATCTGCCCCTCCTGGTCACGACTACTGTCTGTGCTGGCTCCTCGCTGGTGGAACGACCTTCCCATGGCAGTCAGAACAGCAGAAACCCTGACCATCTTCAAGCGCAGATTAAAAACTCATCTCTTCCACCTGTACCTTTGCTCCTCCCCATTCAGTCCTAGTTCTAACTACTAGTTTTAACCCTATTCCTCTTCTTGCTTTCGATGTGCATGGTTTAGGCACATACAATCTCGTAAGTTTATTTTGGTTTGTGTTTCTTAGTTGATGTTGTTTTGGAGTCTTATGATGGCACTAGGATTGTTATCTAGCTTCTAGTGTTGACCCTATGCTCTGGATAAGAGCGTCTGCTAAATGCCTGTAAGGTAATGTAATGCATGAATGTACAATGACAATAAATAAAGCCTCTACTTGCAACCAGATCAGCTGACATATTTTATTTACAGGTTGAAACAGATATTTGAAATAAATAAAATCGGGCTGTGTGTGCAGGGCATGGGGTCACCATCGCTCTCATGGATACCTTCATTAGCATACCATCTGTCAAACAGCACATTTACATGAAGGAGCTTCAATTTAAATACATAAGTTAGGATTGAAATATTGATTATACATATGTTATCAAAGTTCATACTCAGTCAGTGCTACTCCACACTGAGGTAAAGTGATTGATAGATGAAGTTGTTTTCTGACCATGGCACGTCTACTGATGTTCATTTGAAATATCTGCCTTTTTTTGTTTCTTTACAAATCATTAATACAACAGTCGACAAAGTAAAAACGATTTATGCCAAATATCTCCTGGAGTCTATTATCATAAATAAAAATCAGTCACGTGAATGAAAACACAATCCAAAAATATGGAAGTTGGAGACAGTCCCATAATTATTATCATTTTTATTACAGAAGGTTGTTTTGTATTTTGCACCCTGCCTTCTCCATACAGGAACACTAACACAGGAGTCGACTGGATGTTAACTGAGATTAGAGTCAGTTACTGTTTTCATTTTGCGGTGCAGAGGACAATGAAAGAGATCTGCAGACCTGTGGTTGTTTTCATGCGAGTTGTCCTGATACAATGAAGGAAGGACAAATAGAAACAACAAGGTATTCAAAATATAAAATACAAAATTATACAAAGAAAGCTCTACAACTCAAGATTTTAAAAATCATGTGGTTGAAGGGATTGTGTGACATGTGGATGTAGAAATATATGGAATCCTTTCAAAGGGACAGTGCATGTAAATGAACATTTAGAATGTAAATAAGCCCAATTCCACCACCAGGCTTGATTTTCATCTGTTGATCTGAGCAGTTTAGGGCTTAGTGTCTTGCTCCAGGACACTTCGACACACTTTATTTGAAGGAACTGGGGATCAAACCAACAATCTTGCGATTACAAGATAACCACCCCACCTCCTGAGCTATACCATCCCTTGGGTAAATAATTGCTGAGAAAAGTTGTTTTCATGTGGATATTGTTATACATGTAATTGCCAGTGAGCATAATTAAAAACAACTTTATCTCAAGCGGCCCATAAGGAAAATACACCAAAAAATGACTTTCCATTCGAATGTGAAAATATCATATTTGATTCCTTATAGATCGATTTGAAGTGATAATGCATAAAATCAAAGTAGGGATGTCCAGCCTTTAACATCAGGGGGGAAGATGCAGACCCTTTTAGCATTAAACTAGATAAGGAACGTGAAGCGCCATGAAATCAAAATAATTCTCAGTACGAAGAACAGTGCTGAGTACAGGCAAAAAGCAGCCAGGCTGGAAGTGACAAGAGTACACATGTGAAGTCATTTCCTGCTATGTTGCCCCCCCCATGGTTTCACAGCTTATTGGTCGGCTTTGGTGATGGCTGGCATCTCCTATTGGTCCTCAACCTATTACATAGGTTACTGTTCAGTTCAAAGGTCATTGAAAGTTCAGAAGTTGCAGGGTGGTTTATCATTTCATGGTCAGAAACTGATCTCTTGGTGATGGTTAAAACACACAAGACATTCATAGGTTAGTCTCGTCCCAAGTGGGGTCATTCATGTTCTTCAGAACTCTCCTTACAATCCTCTCAAGGTCCTTTCTCGCTCTCTGCTCCTCTTCTAACGTCCGCCTCATCCTCTTGTTGTCCTGATTGGAGAGAGAGAGAGAGAGAGAGAGATGAATGGACAGAAGAAAGGAGGGCAGTGAGGGAGAGAGACAAATGACCAGAACATAGTTTCCTAATACAGAATAAGAATAAATACACATTAAAAATACAAGACCCACCTGTTTGAGCTCTTGAAGTTCATCCTTGAGACTGTATATCGTGTCCACCAAACTCCTGTAAAAATTAAAGAAATTCACGTCAGCTCACCAGCCAAACCCTGAAACCTGATGGTTCTACTACATCTGACTAGGATGACAATTGGGAAGGAAAATGGAAAATGTGCTGCTGCCTTTGTCAAGACTTTGGCAAGAGCTGATTTAGTGGGACGGGACTGGGAAATATTCACTGGGACACTGAGTTTCTACTAGGAATTATTTTGCTAGAATTATGAATATGGTGTATATGTTGCATCATGCGGTTCATGTTGATTGAAATCAGGGGAACATACAATTGCTGATGATTTTTTAATACAACTTTGAAACTGATGAAGATCTAATTTCACCAATCCAGAAATGCATCAGGGAGCAATCCTCCAAAACAGGGGATCCAATATATCAGCGTTGGAAAATACTAATCCATCACGTCTTGATGCATGCTCAATAATCCAGGTATGGAAATCACAAAAAAGAGATGAATCAGTTCAACTGAATCAGAAGTTTATTTGGAAACGTTTCCTCACTCACCAGGTGCCTTCTCCAGTCTGAGATGAAAACAAACATCCCCCCTTATAAACAGTACATTGATACCACACAACAATAGGCTGGGTTCATATCCAAGTTGTGTGATCAACTGCACATTCAGTGGCAATGAGCACCATTCACAAAGGATTGGGGAATATGCAAAAGATGACGTGTTGGCTTTCCTAGATTGCGAGGTGAAGGCTGGTGTTGGGTGAGTTGATCACCCAACTTGCATATGAACCCAGCCTATTGTTGTGTGGTATCAGTGTACTGTTTATATATAAGGGGGGAATGTTTGTTTTCAGCTCAGACTGAAGAAGTCACCTAGTGATTGACGAAACGTTTCCAAATAAACTTGTGATCCAGTTGAACCGATTCACCTCTTTTTGTGCTAATCCATCACCTTCTACACACGTACTCACATCTCCTCCACCACCATCTCTCCATTGCTCTTGATCTCCTCCACGATAATTTTCTCCTTTTCCGGGAACAATATCTGCACATCTTTCCTGCTTGAACCTGAAGAAAGCACATCAAACTTAGTAAAACCGCACACATGCCCACATTTGATTTCCCTTGCAGACAAATTTATTACTTATAGGTATATAGGTGCATACGTATGTGTGCTTGTAACGTTGTATGTAGATGCAGAGATAAAGTACACAAAAGGCAGAGGGCAGGGAATTAAATGGTTCTTTTATTATATCCTCTGGCTACTGTGGCTATTTATTTGAGTCTCCCAGCCACTTTCACCAGTCTAACTGACCTCCAGCCATTAAATTACAACCCCTATGGAGTTTGGTTATCTGTTGATAGTTATTGGAAAGGTCAATTTACCAACTTGTGGTTGGTAGCTGGTTTGGTACTGACTTCCATCCCCGCTATAGGGTTTACTTGAGAAGTGATGGATGAGCAGGGGCCATTTTAGGAAGATTGGGTGAAATGGGGGTCTAATAAGAAAATGAGCCATGTGCATGAAGGCGTACCCCTGTATGGATGTCTATAGCTATGGCATAGTGCATAGTCAACACTACTAGGGTGGGTACTATTGAGTGAGTAGTATGAAAAGGTAGATGCCAATCCAACATCAAGTTAACTACAGGGCTCCTAATCTATCCGGTTGAGGAGTAGGGCTGCAAAGTCTTACGAGAGACCGAGGCTGTCCTGTAACTATGGGCGTTCCAGATACTGTCATAATCCGAGTCTTCTGATAGGTCCGAACACAGCGGGTTGCCGGTGGCGGTGTCCGTGTGCACTGCGAGGTTGGCATCTGCTAACACGTGGTTGTGCATGAGGTCAGTGCCTTGCCACGCTGCGACGTGGGGGGTAGGGTGGGGGGCGTGGAGTAAACCATATTGAGGTGAAGGACATTTTGGGACATACCATATTGAATGAGAGGGGATGGGCATGACCAACAAAATGTTTGAAATAGAAAAATAAGGGGTAAACCAAGCGCAGCGAAACACGGCATGGATTTGAAGGAGTACACCAAAGTAAATTGTTGGAGGACATGGGGGTAAAAAGCAATGTGACGTGTGGGGAAAACAGGGTAGGATGGTGAAAATGTGTCAAGAAAATAAGAATCGATGGATCAGGAAGAGGTCACAGACGGATTACAGAACAACAACAGAAGAAGGGAGAAAGAGAGGGAACATTGTCATAATTGGAAAAAAGACAATCAACAAAATGGTTAGCAAATAGGCTAGCTAGTATAACTGGTACTGTGTGTGTGTGTACTCACTAGAGTTGAGTGTCTGCCTTGTCTTGGCGCTGGTACAGTAGGCCTCAATCACCTTCAGAATCTGAGCATCCTCCTCTAGAGCTGCTGTACCTGATGAGAGGGAGAGAGAGAGAGAGAGAGAGAGAATGTTGTGTATTGCACTTTCACAACATACATCAATTATACACCAGAGTAAAGTTAGTCTTTACTGGATTTTGTCATAGACACATTACATTGCATTTGTTTACTCTGCCGAAAGGTCTACTATTCTAGTTCAATATATCAATGCGCCGCTCAGTACAGCCTCGAGGTATCATGTGCATAACATAAAAGTAAACTTCAACTAAAATAGTTCCCATAACCAGTATTTATGTGAACATAACAATTCCTCCTTTGCAGCATTGATGTCTATCTCATATAACAGAGAGATAATATCCATAACTATCTAATGGAAAATTCATAACCTGTTACGGATAATTAACCCATTAGTTACTACATAGGTCTTACGCCACTCAACATCACACATTAGTGCTGAATACTTAAAACACTAACACACACATCAACATTAAACATGAGATAATGACAATGCATAGCTTATGTTTTCACAATTCCAGTCTTTGAGGAGGACGGTGAGCTCTCCCAGGATAGTGTCTCTCTTGAGGCTCAGGGTCCTGAATAGGAACCTCGGGGACATCCACACTAGCAGGTGTGCGGTTGTCATCATCAGGAGGAGTCTCTGAAACCGGCAGCATAAGTTCATCAGTCCCCATGAACAGGGGTATCATCCTCTGTGTTGTCGCATTGTGTCCAATGATGAGCTGTTGCATCTAGCAGTTGATCGACATGAAGTCGCCAGATGACATCACATCCAATCCTCACTTTGTATATAATAGGCCCTGTCTTTGACAGGATCTCACCACACAGCCATTTCTGTTTTGACTGTCGGTAATCCCTTGCCAACACCTGTTGTCCAATTACAAATTTTCTGATATGATGTGGCGCAGCTTTGATGGACTGTTTCTGCGTCACATCTCTGCAAAGGTCAGGTTTAAGTAGATCTAGACGTGACCTCAGTCGCCTTCCCATGAACAGTAAAGCAGGACCTTGACAAGTTGTAGCATGGTCAGAACTTTGCCATCTTCTCTGGCAGCGGCATCTTAGCATTGCCCATTGTTTTCATTGACTGCTTCAACGACTGGACAAAGTGTTCAGCAAGGCTGGTTGTGGCAGGATGGTACAGTACAGCAGTTGTATGCTTGATTCCATTTTTCCGGACAAATGATTGGAACTCTTCTGATGTAAATTGACTACCAGTGTCACTGGTGAGTTGCTCAGGCAATCCTGCTCTTGCACTTCAACTGTTTTTTATGGATGTGGCATTTTTCACTATGAAAACTTCTGGCCACTTTGAATACGCCTCAACAACAACAAGAAACATTCTGTCTAGAAATGGCCATGCGGACTTCCGGTTATGGCGGACAACTGACCAGTCACGTCTGCTCTGCCTCTATAATTTTAAACATTATTGTTAATTTATCGGATTCCTTTAGCAAATAACCACTGCTAAACCTTTGTGATCCACACTACATCCTAATTCGGAAGTTAAAATGATGGAGAAACCAAGAAGGAAAGAGATGAAGCAAACTAGCGTTACCACGACGAACTCCACGGAAGCTAACGTTGCTGAGTTTCATGCTAGCACAGCGCCCACAGGGCTAGCCGATGCCACGCAGCCCCCAATATGGTTTGCACCAGCAACGGACTATTCTGTCTTCACTCCGGGACACGATCAACACCAGAATGACTAAAGTGGATGCCCTCGTCGATCAGCTCAACCAAAACCTACGAAGTACAAAGGACCGGGTGGCTGAACTCGACGCTATAACAACGGATCATGGTGCAGCCATTGTGGATCTACAAAAAGATGTGGTGGAGAACGAGAAGAAACACGCGGCCGAACCCATGCGTCTGGAAGCTAAGCTAGATGACTACGAGAATCTTCAGAGACGCAAAAACTTGAGGATCGCCGTTTCCCCGAGGGAACAGAGGGAGGAGACGCCATCGCTTTCCTACAGAACCAGCTCCCCAGGATTCTGGGTTGACCTTACGCAAAGTGGGAGATCGAAAGAGCTCACCGGACTCTGGTGAGGATGTCACCGGATCGAGAGAGACCAAGGGCATTCGTGATCAAGCTACTCTGGTTTAGAGACGTCACCCAGATTCTCTCAGCTTCACGTTTGAAGAAGGAGCTCCGATATGGCAGTTCGCGAATCTTAATTTTTCCAGACCGCTCTCCTGCACTACACAGGAAAATCATGGCGTTCAACCCGATCAAACGACAACTGCAGCTGGTGGGGTTGTCATACAGTGTGCGCTAACCTGCTTTTCTGAGAATCGAGTTGAAGTCCGGGGGGGTCCCGTTCATTCGAGTCCACTGGGGCTGCGGAGGCGTTTTTGAAGGAGTTTCCAAACCTGACATGGTAGGGCTGCTGTCTCCACTCTCTCCTGGCCCGTTTTGGGATGGGCCAGGCGGCTACGGCTGAGCCGTTTGGGCAAGCCGCCGCTGCTTAACTGTCCCCGCTTTGGAGACTCATGTTTTGGCTCGTCCAGAGCCCTTGTTCGTTTTGGCTAACGTAACCCAATTGGCTAGGCTATTTTTCCACTCCACATTGACTGATCCACTTAGCCCCGAGATGCAGCGTTTATTTATATAGTCCTGACAACTCGGTGACAGGAAAACCTGAAGATATCAATGATGCTTTTAAGGAGTTTTATGAAACCCTATATAGATCTGATGGAGAACATCCTACTGAAATGGACTCATTTCTTGATAATCTGGACCTGCCCTCCTTATCTGATGAAATTAGTGCCGATTTGAACTCTGAAATCACCGAAGAGGACATCCAAAGAGCTGTTACTCACCTCGCGGGAGGTAAATAGCCGGGCAACGATGGTTTCCCTATTGAATTTTTTAAAACTTTCCTCCCTAAATTAATGAAACTTCTCTATAATATGCTGAACCATGCAAATGAAATAGATAAACTTCCTGAATCTCTGGAGCAAGCTCTTATTACAGTGCTTCCAAAGCCAGCAAGAGACCCATGCTTTGCGATTCATATAGGCCGATTTCTCTTTTGAACTCCGACTGTAAAATCTTGGCCAAACTTATGGCTCTTAGGCTAGAAGAGGTCCTACCAAGCTTGGTAGATATGAATCAAAATCAAATCAAAACCGAATTAAAAACCGCTCCTCATCAGATAATGTCAGAAGACTATTCAATATTGTACATGATGCAGAGCATGACCCAAACCCAGTCGTAGCAGCTTCTCTCGATGCAGGGAAGGCCTTTGACCGTGTCGAGTGGGCTTATCTCATTGAGACTTTGAATAGAATGAACTTAGGTCCATATTATACTAGCCTTGTGAAATTGCTGTATCGCTGTCCCACAGCCCAAATTCTGACTAACAATAACATCTCGT
>OMLC01000027.1:3872-34224 GCA_900302585.1 Regalecus glesne
CATCTCAAGTCAAGTCAATTTCATGTAATAGCACTAATTGTAATCGTGAAGATGATGGACAGGTTGATGGATGAGATCAGGCAGGAGTCTCTGTGGACTATGATGTTTGTGGATGACATTGTGATTTGTAGTGAGAGTAGGGAGCAACTTGAGCAGAACCCAGAGAGGTGGGGGGTATGCACTGGAGAGAAGAGGAATGAAAGTCAGTAAGAGCAAGAAAAAATACATACGTATGAATGAGACGGAGGACATCGGAATATTGAGGATAAAAGGAGCAGAGGTGACGAAGGTGTTTGAGATATTTGGGGTCAACTGTTCAAAGTAAGGTGAAGAAGAGAGTCTAAGCAGAATGGAATGGGTGGAGAAGAGAGTCAGGGTGATTTGCAATGGAAGGGTACCAGCAAGAGTGAAAGAGGAGGTTAATGGGATGGCAGTCAGACCAGCTTTGCCATATGATTTAGAGACAATGGCGCTGACAAAAAGATCAGAACTGGAGATGGTAGATTTAAGGATACTAAGATTTCCATTGGAAGTGATGAAGAAGGACAGGATTAGGAATATATATAAATATATATATATAAGAGGGACAGCCAATTTAACTTCAGAATGGATTGTAGGGGAAATTAACCAAGTATCCTGTTTATAAAAGCAAAGATTCAATATTCAATCATTTATTGCCACATCAACTTTACAGTTTATTTTGAATTTGTTTCAGTGTGCCCAAAGATACAAACAGTAAAAATAACCACACAATGTATACAAGAAGTGTCCACAAAAACTTAGTATTATAATTCAATTAGTCCAACCATGTGTCCCATGCCCTTAAAGGGACAAATATTCTATTGAGTCTTTTAGCCGAAGGCAGACGATTGAAGTGGGTTGGCTGGGTGTGAAGAGTCCTTTAAAATTATAAAACCTTTCAGAAATGGTGGGGAGCTCACAGCCAATTATTTTTAAGCTGGGTGCACAACTCTGTCCAAAAGTTTTTCCTCATGGGCTGTAGAATTGCCATACCACAGTTGAGAAAGTGAGAATACTTTCTATTACGGCTCTGGAGTACTGTCAATTTGTCAATACAGAAACTTAGTGTCTTTTTGACATGATAGAGAATTCCTTCAATAAGTGTATATCAAATCCCATTGAATTATTCTACAGTTTGACTTTGCCACACAGCAAAATCTGAGAAAAAAAAATCAATGGGGGCTGGATACTTTCTGAGGTTGCTTTACGCTACTAATAGAGATATTAATGAGCTAGCCTTCATCATAGCCACCAAATTGCGTACTGCTAACTGACAACCATGCATTTCCATGTAACCCAGAAAAGAAACAGCACCCCCATACTGTGCATAGGCTTGTCATCAGCTGTTACTGCCATTTAACATTGTTTGCATGAACACTCTTATCCCTTGAAATTGCTCATATGCCAAGAATGATTCAGTAATTGGCCTGAATCCATAATCTATTACATCATCAACTGGTGATGTGGATTCTTAAAGCAATTAGACTGAGCTGACATGCCTCATCAACACGCTCCAATGTCGTCTATTAATTGAATCAATCACAAGCGACGTCAAAGGTCATAATAGAGCCGCTGAACACGTACTCTAAATTTGATCGGGGACCAAGACTTATAACATGCGAGTCCTCCCGTGACACTTCAAAACTATCTAGGGGACAGTGAATGGAAACTGACTTTATGGACATACTTAATTTTTTCATCTTTAACATTCAGCACATAAGATTGTTATTTTCATTTCAAAGCCGACAGATCTGTGCTATGGATATTGGAAAAATGGCTTTATTGGCCATTATATATATATATATATAATTCCAGTCGGTTGATACTATTCCCATGGTGTCTAATTGTTATGGGGATAGTTTTGATCACTATAACAGTACCCATGTATGAACTTGGCATCCTGGTGATGTTTGTCCTACATTGGGAAAAGTTAAACCAAATTGTCTTTGAATTCTACTTGTGCTTGGATTCTGATATCAGTTACCATTTCCTCTATCAATAATCAAAACCATTGCAATGACAGAACCATCCCTTATAAGTGATGCAACAAGAAGATAAACTCCTATAGTTTGAGAACAGTTGGATAGTGACATTGTATAAAGAGAAATTGGATTCCAGTGCCAAACGACAATTTCACAATTCAAATAATAACATAACATTTAATTACATTTGACTTTTCCCCAGCAAAATTAGGAAGCCAAATGTGATCCTTGCCAAACAAAAACACTGTTGCCTTCAAGGACAAACACGGACTACATTCTCCAAGTTATCAACTTATGATTTCCACAGCCTTTGTTTTCTAGTGAAATACAGAAATCAACACTGATCTAAGCACACACACCAAAAAAGATGCTCAATCAGCAGTTTTGTTATAAAGCTATGTGGGAATCTGAAAAAAGGTGCCAAATTTATTGATTATGTTTCTTCAGAGTGGTTATTTCAAGTCAGTTATGTTGTCCTTGCTGCAAATAGCACCTCATGTTCATCAGGATAATGGCCACTCTGTTATAGACACTGTGGGCATGATCATACAAAGTTAACCCCTCAGGGACATATTTGAAATGATGAAAACTTTCAGCACAAAGTTTTCTCTTGGGCACTCCCCAGCCCCTCCTGTCTCACTCAGCAGAAGGTCACATTAACCTAGTTTAAAGCAGCTTCCATATTTGTCCTCCTATTGTAGACAGCTGTGTACTCTGGCTCCCTGGTGACCAGTAATCAGCCTCTCACTAGCCATTTTTAGCAACATAAAGCATAGGGCCAAACTCAGACTGTCATTTATCTACCGAGTCCCCTTAGCTTGTTGGTCATAGTTGTAGGTAAGGTTAATGGGGTTTGGCTAAGACAATGTAGTACCAATAAATTCAAATCAACAAACATTACCAGGAACTATCATCTTGTGTGACTTTAATAGAAGTTTAATAGACTTTAATGCTACAGTCCTATTTGCAGCTCGTGAAAATAAGAATCTGGCAGATCTATGGGATACCTGGTCTCTCATGGAAATATGCTTTGGTCCTGGAATGGAAGAGCTGTGTGCAAGGTGTTTGGTGATAAAGAAATTGAACTAGGATTTATTAGCCTTTCAAATCCTTTAAGTAACCATATTGACTTAGAGGATGAGGTAAGTCAGTCAGAAGCGTATTCTCTAGTTGTTAAAAAACTTGGCCTGCAATTTGGTTACCATGTACTGCCAGACTTTAAGACTTTGGGTGGCTGGGATGTGGACCAATACTAGTGTTCCACAACCCCACTCTTTGCATTTAGAAACAACTCCTATACAATAACTCTTAAATGTCTTATAATGTGTCCATATGTTTGTAATTTGAATGCTGATGATATTTTGATATTTTGATTTGCATCACTGATTGACTTTTGTCTTCTTTTATCTCCACTTAAATGCAGCGCTCCAAAATAGCCGTTTATGAAAAAATGTGGTCATACATGAAATCAGCTGAACCCTCAGTGTTTGCCAAGACAACACCAGACGGGGTTGCCCGGGTACGAAAGTCGAAGGGCAAGTTCGCCTTTCTTCTCGAATCCACAATGAACGAGTACATAGAGCAGCGGAAGCCTTGTGACACCATGAAAGTGGGCGGCAACCTCGACTCTAAGGGCTATGGTGTGGCTACACCTAAAGGCTCCGCATTAAGGTGGGTGGGATAATATAACAATACCCTCCATGTTGTTATAGTATTCCACCCACCCTGATGTCTGCTTTTGTCATTCTCTTCTTCCTCACTCCTCGATTCCTTTTTATTTTAGCACACGAATGAGTAAAAGTATTCTGAGTTTTATTTTCCTTTCTAATTCAACATAGACATTCAGCTATTTTCTATTATGTTCTGTCTATCTGGTTTGTATCTATTTATTATTATTTTCTTCTTTCTCAAGGAAAATTCTGTTGGTATACTAGTCACATTTGCTGAATTCATCTGAATGTTGATGTGCACCGCCGCCCTCCCTACCCTTGTATGTTTTGCTCTGTATCCTCAATTTTCCCTTCTTTTACCCCTGGTCACTGTGATGTCCCTCTGGCAGTTTTGCATTGCTTCTAATTCAACATAAAACTGTATTTCTTTACTTAACTCGCCATTTTTAATGCTGATCCGTCACTTGTGATGAATGTTAACTTGCATGCTGGATGCTGGTCTTACTACTTTTCTACTGACAGAATGTCCCCATCCCGCACACTTCAGTTCTTAGCAATGTAACCTTCCATGCCACCTCTCTAATATTTAACACTTTCTTTATTGTAAGAGAAAAAACACGTCTTACCCTTTCCACATCAGTGAAATTCTTTACCAATTTGTCCTTTCCGTGCTCCCTTTATATTGATATTTCTCACTATTTTGACTATTACTAATATAACAATATTAGATTTCTCACGGACCTGTTCATTTAACTTACAAGATATGTTTTATCGTTTCAAGAAATGCTGTTAACCTGGCAGTGTTAAAACTGAACGAGCAGGGCCTCTTGGACAAATTGAAAAACAAATGGTGGTACGACAAGGGAGAGTGCGGCAGCGGGGGAGGTGACTCTAAGGTCAGCCTCAATGTCACCACATTCGGGTGTGCTAGTATAGAGTAATCGGCAAGACTGTCATCACTGACTATACTGTGTAACCGTTAGGCCCAAACAAGTCACCGTCCTATGTTTTTTTAAATTCAACTACACCATGCAACTAGAGATCAAACTGGGAACCCTTTACTTGGCTAATAAAAAAAGCAAAACATGTTTCCTAACACATTGTTGTTATAAAGATTATTAATCATAGTAGATGAAGGGAAATCGATTGTTATCCCTGCCAATCTTATTCTATTTCTATAGCAAAGTGAGTGCAGTTGCTTCTAGAGTTGCTTGGATGTTTCTGCAGAGGCTCCCTCATAGCCGTTTTGGCTTGTAGCTGGGAAAGACAGAAAAATTGAATATTTTCCTCCTGTTTTTTCTATCTGCATGCCAACAGGATAGAAGGAATTGTAGCCCAAGGATGTTCTATATGATTTGATTGTTTTTTTAAGCTTTAAACAAATGAAGCAATCCAAATTAATGGAAGCCAATTCGATCACATTTTGGTGGAATCATCAGTCAACTTGAGCTGAATGAAGTATGCACTCTCCGATCTGCCAAGTAGCTGTTAGGGCATGCGAGGGGAACAGCGTTGGTCTTGAGGGGACTAAGCATTGCAGGAAAACGTGAGAATTCTAATGACAAAGTGACACCTAATGGTCCAAACTTTTGTCTGATACCAACCCCCTCTCACTGAAAATACTGTGAGCTGGTCACCCTGACAGACTCCTTTGAGTGGTATTACTCTTAAGGCCAGTCAAAGTCTTTCTATGGCCACTCCTAACCTGTGAAACCCTTAAAATTGGGTGTACAATAAGACCAGGGGCCCCATTTGAAGCATACTCTCATATTTAATTCTAACCTTCACTTTGAGATCACTTCCTACTGTGCAGACTCTCACCTTCCCCGGTATAGTAAAACTCACAAGCGACCTAGACATTTCAATAAACATGAAGTTTCTCTCCCTGGAGGATCAACTGTCAAAGATCAAGGCCCGCCGGCTTTTTTACTGTAGTGCGCTTTGATTGAAATGCTGCAGGCGTTTTAGTATTATGTATTTATATTCACATGCCTCAGACCATTTTAGATCTGCATGTCAAGCCACATCCTGCCGTTAGGCTGGAAGCTCCCTTCAGCCAAGATAATTTGTTGCTATAGATATTGGCATTAATGCAGATTTCTACCCATACAAATTCCCAAGAAAAAAAACTGATTGAAAAACCCTTTCTATAAATGAGGCCCCTGATCTTGTATTTACAACACCAGGACACAGTAACAGCCCAACTGTGAATCCAGCTACGCCTCTGCTGTTCAGCTTCCATCATCGACCTCAGTACACTTGGCATGTTGTAAAGGAGGAGACTGGCTAACTTTGTTGTTGTGTAGACTGTAGTCATCTATTCCTGAGTGAGCAGGGCATAGATACTACCAGCAGAGTAACACAAAGGAGCCATCTCTTCTCATGCGCAATTTGCCCTGGTTATGTTGGTCACCAAAGGGTAGACTATTGATCTTACACTATCATGCCTGACTGCCACATTTCTTTGTTCTTATTTCATTCACAGAAATGCATGTGTTGGTAATCTAACAACTTGCGTGAAATATATGCTTGAAATATATTGTATGTAACAACCACTGAGATTAAGAATAGTCAAATAACACAGTTCGAGATCAATTGAAGGTTTATGTCAGCTGGTTCATTTCTGAATTCATCCGATGCCCATGTAAGGCATATGTTAAGGAACATAACGAGACTATTCAAGTAATTTGATGTTATTTTTTGTTTATACAAACATAGTTAATGCTGAAACTTCAGAGAGCACCTTTAGCACAAAAGTAGAAGTATTTATAGGTCATTTGACTTATGAAGAAGGGATACTGTAAAAAAGGACCATCCTTTTACATCATCAACTTTCTTACAAGTTTCTTTTTTAAATCATTAAAATGAACAGTATGTCTTGAGATTTGGCCATGAGAGTCAGGATTTTGCATGAGTTGTCCAGTTGTTAGTTTTATTTTCCCTTTTTTATACATTTATTGCATTTCCATGGATAAAATTATCCCAATTCTGTGTTTGACCATTTTCAAATAACCTGTATAAAAGAGAAGGGGCAAATTTTTCTAATGTATTAACCGTAAATAAAATTTGAGGCATTTGAGGTAAGCATTTGTTTTGTTGAGTAAGTGTTCTCACAAAATATGCTTACCATCAAGACGGAATTTATGGGGGGGGCTTCTTAGCAATCAATGAAAACATTAATTTTGGCTCCTGCAGGTATATTTTAATTCTGATATTTATGAGATATTTCATATATTTTATAAGGGAAAGGGGTTGGGCGGGGAGTAGGTGGAGGGTCCTGTACAACATCCATAACCATTAAGCTTAAAGGGGAATACCACTTGATTTAACTGTTGATGTTATTCATCACGTCAAGGATGGCTGAGCCAGTCTTTGTAAATGAAACTACAACTTTGAGCTCTGATCTAAACTATGGCATGGGCCAACAAAATCTTTATTTTTACATCCCAAGCAGTTCTGTTCAATGGGAATTAGAATTTCTGTAATATGAAGTAAGAAGAGCCAGATTTTATCGTCACCGAAATAAGACTTTACATATGTATCTAGATTTTCCTTTTGAAGACGTTCAAAAAAATTCTAGTTTTAGGATATATGAAATCTGTTAAAATGTAGTTTAAAACCGTAAAAAATACATAATATGAGGTTTTTACCTTTATTTAGCCTTTCCCCAATTGATCAGTGTGTGTTAGTATGTTGTTGTTTTTTAATCTACATGATTGATCAGTATTTTCTAAAAGTCAGCGATCATATATATCACTGGACTGTTGTTCTATTTTTAGGTGCACTTCCAGCTTGAGCTGCTGTCTTTGCATTTTTATGTATAAGAATTTATGTCTGCTTCCACTGTATATTCTGCTGAGTTAGATCAAAGGTGGCATGTTTTCTAATGAAGGGAAATACTGTATATAGTTCAGCTTGCAGAATTGGGATAACGTAGATGCTGATTTGTGAACCTGGGTAACATTCAGGGAAAATCTTTCAACACCCGCATCCTCCACCTTGGTCAATGAATCTACAGACTGGGTGGTATTTACTGAACAGCAGATAGTTTTTACTTCACTGGCAATGAAAATGGTTGAGTACGTTTTTTTCATTTTAATCTGCTGACAGAACCATATTGAAATGCCAAAATGATGTAACCTATACTGGAAAAATAAGTGTAAATTAGCAAAGTATACACAACATATACCAACGGCTGGATCATGGTCCCATTAGGCCCCTGAGCACATTTTTTTACACTGGGCCATGGGGCACAAACCACACAACAACGTTTATAGTCAAGGGTTCCCAACAAAATATCCTAAAGTAAAACTGTCAGCAAGGAAAATCCCACATACACAACAGCAGACCATAATTGATGCTCAAACCCAAACCCACAGAATGCTGTACCAGAACCAAATACACTATCAAAACATCAAAGAGGAATGTTGAGGCATTGATGGAGAGAGTTGTTGCTACTCTAAAGCATTTAGGCCTCTGCCTGACAAACATTAAAGGCATAGACTACCAAATAATCAAAATGTGTTAAGTGTAATCTCACTTTGAAAATAGCCAAGCAGGTTCGAGATCTGCGAGTGGTAGTGAATACGACCTCGGCTACATTAAGAGCAGTGAGGCTACATTGGCCGCCAGCTAGCCCATGCTAGTTGATATCCCTTACATTAGTGTTTCAGTTTTCAAAGCAGCCTAATGCTCCTAAAAGACGACACGTGTTTATAAAAAAATCTATTAAATTAATCTTACCTTAAATGCTGACCAGAGAGGTTTGGGTTGACTCCAAGGCTTCCCTTCCTTGACAATTGAAGGACGACGGCCATCTTTCACCAAGGATGTGACAAAATGGAGAAGGGTCAAAGGTAGCTAGCTGGTTAGCGAAACTGTAACTCGAGCCAAAATTAGAAAATACCAAACGTTAGCATTCATAAGTAAACACATGAAACATTATGATTCAGAAACTAAGAAGCCAAGAAAGTAAAAATGTATTAAACTAGTAAGGCAGCAAGTTACAGTGACTCACAAAAATGAACTTGGATGAGGACGAGACCCACCGTAATGACGTAGGCAGACGAGACGTTCAGCTAACGTCAAGGCTAAGAAATGGTATATTCCACTGTAGGGGTGTCTAAAATCGTATTGCAAGATCCTTTCAGGCATGGATGTGGGAAACATATTGTCATTTTTATTACTAAAGTTAATAAAGATACATTAATTTTATCATAATTACTAACTTTAAAAATGTACATCTAAAAGGGAAGGTAACAGTGAAGGAAATAATGAACGGCTTGCCATTCTCTGACGCCCTGTCCATCCATCTCACCATCATCCACTGTATCTTAGGTGCTGCGGGGCTCAGGGGTCGTAGTGATCAGATCACACTTTAAGCCCTAGGGGTCCTAGTAGTAACCTCGCTGTTTAAACACCATGCGACCCCGGGGCCCCTCACACTGTAAATGCTGAAGAACCTTACATTTTAAACACCAAGGGATTTGGGGGCCCTCATATTATAATTGCCAAGGGTTCTGGGGGAAGTAGAGGTGAGCCCATATTTTAAACACCAAGGGGCTCTTACATAGTTAGTACTGAGGGGGTCTGTGGGGCCCTTGTGGTTAGCTCATGCTATAAGTGATTGGCTTGTGCTATGTGCATTGAGGGACCTGCTGTTAAATTACCTTCATAAGTCTTGGGCCATGCATCGTGTAAGATAAGATCTTCCTTTATTAGTCCCACTGGGGGAAATTGCGGGAGCTTGGAGGCTATCTGGTAGTCCAACCCCCTGGGGCTTCATCCCCACTGGCCTGGTCTATAATCCGTACCTGTCAACAGTAGAGCGATGACAGGCATGATAAGAGATAAGTACTCCAAAATGTACCAGCTATATGTGTTGAAGTGGGTTAACCTCCTTTATTTCTGACTATGAATCAATAATCATCAACTCTCCTGCAGGTTCTATGGGGAAATGAACTGAGAAAGGGATTTGTGTGAGTCAGAGGCTGCCTTAGAGCAAATAGGAAATCAGTGTCTTGCTCAAAAGACCTGTCACTAAATGCCTTTTCACACCAGTTTGTCTTGTGCAGCTCATGGGAGCTGTTCACAACAGTCCTGGACTATTCCTTATAGTCTCACAGATGTGTAAAAATGCAGGGAAGTTGTTCCATTTCCTGGAAGTGCACATGAAAATAAGACAACACATGTCAGGTTGTGCGTTCACATTTCACAGCACACTAAGAAATGAATGTGTCCTAATGGACCAGAGCCTTGTTTCATAAAAATGTTACCCAGCTACTGAACTGAAATGAAAAGACTATACAAAAATACAATGTTACTCAGCTAAATACCCAGCGCAGATATGTATGTTCTGTTTGCCCCAAAGTAAGAAATCAACTCTCATCCGTGTACTTTATCCAAATACTAATTTAACATTAAAAGTAGCTGTAGAATAGTAATCATTTATCCTACAATAAAATGCAGTTGGTTTCCATAGCTAGTTGTTTTTTGGATGGATGCCCTGATTTAGCATCTCATGTTTTTTTTTCTCTTTTCTGAGACTGGGGAAAAAAAGTGGGATTTGACTTTGTGTAAGTTTGTCATTCTCCTGACATCTCTTTTGAAAAGTTTTGCCATATTGAAGTCTCAAGAATGTGATGTTGTATTGGACTAGGCACACAAAGAACACAGTGGTGAATACAATATATTTGCGGATGTTAGATTACGAACTCCGATGTTTTTCTGAAAGGAAATAAGGCTGGAAATTAGCAGTCAAATTGGTCGAGCGTAATGTCTTACAAAACAAAAGCCCCTAAAAACAAAGACAGGAGGGAAAATTACTTTCTCGACGGATTTGGATAGGGATGTGTCGGGAGACTCCGGCCGACATCATCATGTGGTTGGTGATGATTAAGATGATTCATCCTCCGGTGAATAGACTGATGCACAGCAGCACACGGATGTGAAAATCCTCATTTACTTGACTACAGATAACCAGATTGGCATTCACAATGACTCCATGAGCCATACAGTCAATGAGTCATGCTTGGGAAAGAGATATGAAGCTACCTTTTTGTTTTGGAAGAGTTCAAAATGGCCTTTGGGCACAAACACTCACAGGATGCTCCTGTGGAGGCATAAATAAACGAACGGGGAGGTTTTGTGAAACATTAGCTACCCTGGCTACAGCTGAACTGTAGTGCTACATTCATAGATAAACAGATTTCTTGTTTGTTAGTCAATAAAGGGTTCCTGTTGCAGTAGACCCACCTTGATAAACATGTGAAAAGCTGCCCATAGCAAAGAAAAAGATGTGCCTGTGGCCATTATTGCACTTTCTTTAACGTGGAAGGCTATGCAGCAGCTTCTTACTCTGTAAGTTCCAAATCTTATTTTCCTGTATTTTGATCAGTGTGTGCCGATTACTCAAAGCGATAGACGTAGGGTCTGGCCTTACGTAGAGCAGTCACAGGTCATGAAAGGTCACAGCTAGTTTCTTCTTTTATTTTGCCTGCTATCTGTGATGTCTTGGCCAGAACCCTACTCTATGGCTTTGTACAGTGTCAAGTAGTATAAAAAGTTGAATAACATAAAATAACATATTAAAATGTTATTTATGTTATTTCCCACGTGAAGAACTCCTGTAAACCTTGCCGTATTGAAACTCAGTGAACAAGGCATCTTAGACAAGCTGAAAAACAAATGGTGGTACGATAAGGGTGAATGTGGAACCAAGGACTCTGGAAGTAAGGTCAGTTGCTGCAGGTCTTTTTACACTGATTGCAAATTGCATTTACCTGTTCACATGCACACAGCTTAAGTGCACACTGTCACAGACATAGTGAATGATGCCGCTTTTCTCTTGCACTAGCCAGATAGACCATCATCATACAGATGTGAGGAAAGTGCTAAGCACTATCGCCTCACCTCTCTTGCACATAGATGACATTATTTCCGCCTGGATCACAGTGTATTACATCCTATCAAACCGAGATTTCATCACTGTCTTGCCAGTTTGCCATTCTACCTTATAGTGAAGGTCCAGCATGCCAAATTATATTTCATATCCATAAAGTAAAGTCATGACAAGTCACAGAACTGTAACCATTATACTACTATCTTGTCGACCAAACCTCTGTTGAGATTTAGTTTATTGGTGTTGTTACTCACTTGTCTTTGAATTGAGTGTCTAAAAACCCCTCGTATCAGTAGGTGTCCGACGTGCATCGTCATGGTGACCACCTCCAAAGTAACCTTTGAAGAGCATCCAGCCACACAGTGGCCAAGTGCTGGATGTCACCATAACGATAACTAGTTGCACATTTAATCATTTGGTAAGAATTAATCATCGGTTTGACGAGGCTATGCAAGCGTAGGAAACCACTGCTTATAGTCGTGCACTGGAGTTCAACACGTCGCCTCGTGGAGAGGCTTCAAATGCAAATGTTGAAACTCTCCTAAATGAATTTCGATGCTAAAATTGGGCTTGTGATAGCAGTAAAATGGTTCGGTTGGCCTTCCACAGCTCGCCACTGTGAACTGCTTGATGCAGTGTGTTGGAGATGAAAGTTGAGACACTATCCCGGTGAATTTATACATAGGGCTTAATGTTTAGACCTGTACAACTATGACCGCCTTCCTGTAGAGGTGGACCCGTGAAGAGACCTTTCCAATGGGGACGAAAGAGCCTTTCTCTCTACATTCACCACTCCAGCCGTTAGGGTTGGCTCTCTTTCCCTCTAGCTCACACTAAGTAGCAGCGGCTCGTAAGGGAAATCACTTAAGCCAGCCTGAGAACACCTCAACTTGGATCCAACAGTAAAACATGGTCTTCTAGGCCTTTGTTGGCTCGGCAAGGTCTAGACACACATGGGTATAATTCCAATGTAGAGATAATCCACCATGCTCAGCTGTCTACTTCAGAGCTGGATTTGAGTCTAGGGTTTCTTTTGGGGTGTGTATGTGTGTGTGTGTTGTTGTTTTTTGTTGGTTTGTTTGAGCTCAGCCTCAAACTGTCAATGAGAGGGAAAAAAAGAAAACCTTAACTTTGCTCTTTATTCCCCCCAGGACAAGACAAGTGCACTAAGCCTGAGCAATGTGGCTGGGGTCTTCTATATTCTAGTTGGGGGGCTGGGGCTGGCTATGACTGTGGCTCTAATTGAATTCTGCTACAAGTCACGGCAAGAAACCAAGAGACTGAAACTCGCAAAGAACGCCCAAAACTTTAAACCGGCTCCTTCAGCGAATACCCAGAACTTTGCTACGTATCGGGAAGGCTACAACGTCTACGGAACAGAGAGCGTTAAGATTTAGGGGGGTACGTCTTTTAAAAAAAAAAGTATTTTGCTGCATAGTTTGGATGTGGCCAGCATCCACTTGAATGCATGTTTTCTCCCCGTGTCATCTGAGTTATGTTGAGGTGGTGTCTTCTACTTTGCAGGATACAACTTGAATTGGACCGTCCAGGGTTTCATTAGACAGAGATAATGTTTTCATTACTTATTTCATATTTTCCACAGTTACAAGATGGGATCACAAGTTAAAGGTATTTTTGTAGGAGTTGTGTAAAAACAAGATAGAGACTTGTGTGTTGAAGAGCTATGAGAAAATTCTTTTTTATCAGTCGAATGATCACAACCACACCGTCGCAGAAAAATTACGTCATCATCCGGCTAGAAATGATAGGGAGAATACACCATGCATGCAAACATGGGAGAGGCTACCGTGATAACCGTATAAACTTGCTAATTGTGCTCAGGGTGAGTGGCCACTACGGTTCCCACCTACGGATATCTTGATAATTAGAATAACTGATATGCATATTTGGTCTTTTTTCAGCGTAAGACGGTTCTTCTCCAAACCAAATCAAAAACACATGACCAATTCTCCTCCTCTACATGTGTGTTTTGAACGAACAGATCGGCAAGACCTCCCACCAGAACATTAGGATGAAGTCCGACAGCCCCTCTGGGTGTGTACGTCACACACTGGGGCTGACATCCTGCAGGCTAAAGACTGGGTGATGAGATGGATCCCAAACCCACTGTCACCTACTGCTTATCCTGGGACTCAACGCCTGCCACCCCACTACCGAGCGCTAGGACACAATAGGACTTGTGATAATTATGGGATCTGCCTCTTGTAGTGCCTTATGGAGCATTTAGCGTCATGGCAATGCAATTCACTTTTAATTTACTTGAAGAAAGAGGGAGGGGGGGGCGTGTTGGAGAGCGGAACCGTGTTATACACGATTGTTTCCGACGAGTTAGATCACCTGTTGTACATTATGTGGGGAAGTCTTATTTTCGTTTTTAATGAAGCGAGCCATGGTTTTGCGGTCAACTCATCCCGACGTACTTGATCATTTATCTGACACATTTACAGACATACGTTTCGTGGTGAACTATTGAGTTGGATAGGTGTTAAGCTATATTTAAGTGTGATGAAGTCATCGACCTATTTTATGACGGGACTATTTTCAGTGTCCCGTTTAGAGGAACAGCACCGATCAATAAGATATCATTTAAAGGGACGATATTTTACTCGATTATTTTTTAAATATTCAGACAAAATGTGGATGACTGGAGACCTTTTGTAAAAAAACAAAACTGAACTACTTAAGGTGCCGTCGATTACGACGACTTACCATCACGCAAATGTGTTTGTATTCAAGTTAGATGCTTCGGCTGACCTCCTCCACCGTGTTGACGTCACAACTGCCAACCTTTCTGAACTGAGAACCGTTTCTATGGAGACGAGGACAGCTTTCGGAAACACTCGGTGCCATATTGTTGAAATGTTAGAAGATAGAATCGCTTTAGCGGATAGTGGAGTGGTTCATCTAATGAGAACATTAAGTTTAAGTGAGCTAAATAAGCCCGTAGATGACAAACCTATAGCGGTTGTTCTTATCTAAATGCAACAATCCGCAGTCGTCAATCTTACTCTCATTTAAAAAAAATCATTTTTATATACACAATAGATACAACTTTCTGTGTCTAGGTATACATAGATGACGTGTAAATTGACAAAAGAAGCCCAGAGGGGAACAGCTTGTGTCTGTTGTTAGCATTGTAAAGGACAAAGATGGAGCTGCTCAAAATAATATGCGCATCCATCCAAGTCTATTTGCCCCCAAATCAAACGCATGTGAATTTGGTGATAGTTTATCCTACTGCAACCTAAAGATGGACCCTCATTAGGCAAACCTAAGATCACATTCAAACCCATCTTTCTCTATTTTTTTCCTCTTTTCTCCCAGTTCAATTGTGACTGCACCTCAGCAAAGAGAGTTGCATGTTTGGAAATAAATAACCTCTGCAGAGGTCATGTACAAAGAATTTTATTACATTTCCTAAATAAAATCAGGTTTGTATTGATCTTGTGGTGTGTTTAACTCTATTCATGAGCAGCAGCCATGTGACACCCGGCGAGCATTTGGGGGTTCAGTGTCTTGGTCAAGGACACCTTGACATGCTCTCGGCAACACTGGAATCAAACCTGCGACCTTCTGATTGTCAGAAAACCATTCTACCTACCGAGCTAAGCAATCCCTACTTAGATTAAATTCTCAGAACATACCCAATTCAACGTTAGTGGCAAAAACCTTGTCACAGGAATTCAACCCCCAGGCACCAATACAGTATGTTGAATTAGTCAGCTGCCCAAACGTAATAAATCAGTCTCACATCAATTACAGGGAAAATTAATGTAGCTCACAATTTTGTTCTTGAGCACTTGATTTTTTTAAACTTTAAAGTTTGTCCTACAGACAGGACCATGGCCCCCCTTGTAGAGACATCAGTGTTAGCTATGTTGGGGTCTACATTCAGGGACTACCCGGGCTAACATCTTCTCCTTGAGACCAACCGGAGGGCTAAAATTCCTCCTCGAGTGTGCAAGAAATGGCAAATGGGCTTTTTCTTATGTAGTGCTTTCCTAGTCTAGCGACTACTCAAAGAAAGCACTTTACAATAAATGCTTCACATTTACTGAGTGAGCCCTGGGGTCGGATATGAACCCACACTGCCTGACTCTCAAACACGTGCTCTAGCGCAGAGCCATCGCCCCTTAAGTGAATTTGTGTGGAGGGATGTTTCATAAATGAGGCCCAGTGGTCTTATTGAGGATCCTCTATAGAGGCAACTCTATATTGAAAGGAAGTCTACTCAAATGAATTACCCGAGATAGAGAAGTGTCAATTAAGGTATGCACACAACGTTGAAATTGTCCCTGAAATGCATTTCACATTTTTCAGGTCAACATTTCATTGAAGTATACAAAGTATCAATTAGGTAATCCAAGATCGAACATTTACATTATATATATCCTAGGTGCCCATTTAACAGCAACCTGCACAATGTCTTTTATGTTCAATGTGCGTCTGTACATCTATGAGGGGATGTGGATATCAAGCAACTGCTCAGGTTGAAATAAAAGGACCAAGGGAGATCAGGTAGAGATGAGATCAGTGACACTCTAAGAAAACTATCATTTATTGGTTAAAAAAAGCATACACTCGTTGAGTACAGCAGATAAAAACTCCAGAAAGTTATTTCAAAACATTTGCATTTGGAGTACAGTTTTAAGCTGTTTTTTTTCCTATTTTGTTTTTACAAGTCTATATTTGCATTGAGTGAGCTGACATTTTATAAATTATGTAAAAACCTGATAACACAAAGTCACAAAAGGACATCGTTACGTACATCCAAGAAAAACCAAAATGAAAAAAGGGGAAAAAAAACATGACATGAATTTCTGTTACCCTCTTTATTTTTTGTACACATAATATACAAACTGGTCCTTTGTATCATTTCACTCACCTATGCCTAAATTCTTGCTTAGATTAAAAGTAACAAGAGAAATAAATACACAGACATCTCTACAGGATATGAGGTAAGGGCATGTTAACTCTAATAAAACAAGCAGAAGCAAAGCCTGATGATGTAAAAATAGAAAATTTTCCAAGCACAGGATTATTTGACGCATAACCTGATGCTACCAAAAGACCATTCATTACAGTAACAACTTTAATTTGAACATTTTGTGATTCAAACAGCACATTGTGCCCATACTGAATAGTAAAAACAAAACACAAAAAAATAATTTCAGTTGTTTTAACTGAAATACATTGAAACCAAAATTAAAAACTAGAAATAAGAGCTCTGAAAATTGAGATACTACAAATAACATCACTTGCGGGCAGTATACTGGGGGGGGAGACAGGCAAAAATGAGCATACAAGTGTACGAGTGAACAACGTAATAAAGACGGGGTCAAAGTCGTCTTGTGGATAAAATGCACAGCTTCTTCAGTTCTGTTTGCAGTCCATGACAGAAGGAGAGAAAAGACAATTTCAAAATACTGTACCCAATGCTGGTTGGAGAATTTCTCACAAAGATGATTGTGCCTCACCCTTCCCTGTGTCAGCACACATTATCTGTGCTTGTCGGAGGATTTATGAGTGGTACTGTTAAGGACAACAATGAAAAAGGTATTTCAAAAACTCACGAATGACCAACTCTGATCTACAACTGGGTTTTATAGAGTGGATCCACTTGTGTATCAAACTCCACACACTTGAGTCACCTCAGGCTGCTGAGATGTCTGGAATTGTTCCAAAAATTATGTATATGAAAAAAGAAAGAAGAGATTCGATTCCATATTGTATGACTTGGACTCAAAAAAGAATTTCATTCTTCTCACTACTGACGGGTATGGTTACTTTTATGGTATCCTAACATTTCATGGCAAAGACGTGATTCAAGATAGACAGAAGATAAAGTCACAACTAACGAGGATACAACACTAGATAAAATCTAAAAAAATCCAAGTGTTACATGACTCTATCAGTAAAAATGCAATGTGACTTGTAATGGGCTGTTGTGACCTCATGGCAACATGGTTAAACGCTGTGAAAAAGGAGAAAAGAAATTGATGGACACAGGTCTGAGTTCGACCAATTCTGTTTACAAGCAAGCCTTACTTGCTTCTTAATGGAATATTGTGCCCATTGTGACGGGGCACCTTAAATATAGGTTTACTGCATACATTGGATACAAAAAAGGGAAACAATTTTCCTTTTCACTTTTTAATGGACGAAAAGATGAAAGCCATTTTGACCTTAAACTAGATTCCTACAGGTCACCAATGAACATCAGAGTATAAAGGCTCTTTGTGTTCTTTTACAATCCATTATCTTTTCTTTTGTACAAACAGTCAACAAGCTTAACAAAATCTAACAATCATTATTATTATACTTGTGATATCTTTAGTTATCTACTTAGTGATATTTGGTATGGCAGGAGACATCCATGGCCCAACAGCCTACTGGTGTTGAATACAAAGAAGGGAAACACCAGTAAAACAAGCTAAGAAATAATAGAAACAGTAACAATAATAATATTCTCTATTGAGAATAACTATTGTGAATGCTTTGGGGCAAGGCACCATTTCTCCAACTCTGAAACATGGTTTAGGGTGCAACACTACGTTTGTCCCAGATGTGAATGTGTAAGTCTAGGTAAATATATCATTAAAAGAAACAATGAAAACATAGATTGGGTGTCAGTTAAAAAGATAAAGTTTTTACCCTATTCTAGGGTTCACGTATTAAAATATTCACTCTACACATCATAAAATGCTGACCATTTTGATCTCTTGGTGCATTTAAGGATATTGTTTTTTCTCTTCCTTTCCACTGTTGCTGTCCCTCTTTTCTTTCTTGTCCGATTTCTCTTTATCATGCCTGGACTCCTGCAATGCATGGGGGGTGTATATTTCAATTATAACTGTTTTTGGCAGGGAAAATTTCAGTAAGACCACAAACAAAGAAGATAACTAGGTAGCGTTAAAAAAAAAATATTTTGGAAGATGAGGTCAGTGGCAGCTCAGTGGTAGAGTGCGTGCCTCCAAGTCTGACATTGCAGAGCATCAGGAAAGGGTATTCGCCCTTAATCACCCATGCTCAGGTAAATACGAGACATATATTGTAAAGTACTAGGAGTGGTTGCTAGACTAGAGAAGTGCTACATAGAAATAAGTTCATTTAACATTATTGTGACATGTACCGTTACTTCAACTGATGCCAGTAATAAAACCTGTATGTACAAGTAGCCAATATCAACTAAAGAACCAATACAATAGAGATGTGTGGGCGTGTGAATGTATTTGTACAGCACATATCAGAAGCCAAAATTCACCTTTTTGCCTCCAGAGGTTCTCTCAGGTTTTACAGACTCGCCCTTCTCCTTGCTGGTGGATTTGGATCTTTTGCTCTTCTCTTTTTCAACAGGAAGTGGTGAGTCAGAAGGACTAGTACTCTTGCTAGTTTTGGAAGAATCTGCAAGAGCAGATCACATTAATTTCAAACAAGTCCCTTTGCACACTGCAACATAGTTGCTAAGATCACAGGACTGATTAACCAAGTGACTTGTGTGGAAGATAACTTACTAGTTCCATTTTCATCCTTTCTACGTTTGGATTCTTGGCTCTCCCGCTCATTAATAGTATGGTCCTAGAATCAAAGAAGGGAACGGAAATTTATGATATGCAAAACGTCTCATATCAGCACCTACCATTAACTTATACTCTGGCTAACAGATTATTAGCACTGGTTTAGATCTTATAATTGATGTCGAGCTGGCTAATCGGGTCATTAAATTTGTGCTCATGCTTACATCTTAAAGAATTTTGTCATGATTGCTAAAACCAAAGGGGATCAGAATTTTTTTTCACTCATTCTTCATACCAGACCAAGTGCTGAATGTGGTGAACAAATTAAGACATTTGGGTCACATCATCAAGAGTGGTTTATGTAATGATGATGATGATGTGGAGCGCCAGTATTGCACTCCATATGTACAAACCAATATGCTGGCACACAAAGTTCACGTGTACAGATGTTAAAACTGTTTTTAGGGCCTACTGAACTCCACTCTATACAGCCTACTTGTGGTGCAGCTATAATAGAGCAGAAACGATAAAGCTGCAGGTAGCTTATAATGATGCATTCAGAATCCTGCTCAAGCTTCCAAAATGGACAAGTGCAAGTCAAGTGTTTGTGACTAGTAAGAGTCCCACCTTTCCTGCTGGGTTGAGAAATTTTGTGTACAAATTTATGCGTAGATTAAAATGTAATTATAATGGTTTTAACTGAGCCAACACAAAGTGACAAGGTGCTCCTTGTTTCTGGAAACACTGGATGAATGTCTGCATAGGTTTTAATAATTGAGGATTTGTGAACTGCTGTTATAGCTATATAATTGTGCTCTCCTGTGTTGTATTTTCATATAGTCCTATGTGTCTAAATATAGTGAATTTGGATAATGGGAACACAACAGCCATCCAAAGCTTACATAGTGAGAGGTCTGTTCAGGTGTCCCCTTTAGTCCCTACATTGTGGGGATGGACACAGACCGAGATGGAACTTGGGGTGATTAAAGGCAGATGCTCTTCCTGACGCTGAACAGCAGGTTTCAACTCACTACTTCTGGCTCATCAGTTCTCAAAGCACGCATTCTAACACTGAACTACAGCGTCCCACCCCCCCAAGCGTTACATTGGTAATGAGGATTAAAGTCTGTTATTTGAAAAGCCAGATGTCTCACTCACTCTCTTTCGGTCTTTCCGATCCTTCTCTTCCTTCTTCTCTTTGGCTCTCCCCTGTGCGTTCTCTGAGTCTTTCTTGTCCATCTCCCTCTCTCTGCTCTTGGACTGCGTAACTGAATTGTAGGTGATGTGGTGCTGTAAGGACAGTTATATATACACACACACACAAATACAAAAAGACATTAATCCTCTTAAAAAACCGAGTAATAGGTTGTAATTACCATCATTTAATATTTGGCTACCCTAAAGACTACAGGAAATCCATAGAATAATGGAGGAAAACAAGCTTAAGGACAATCGCACAGTGGCTTCAGGATAAATTCATCCCCCATTTGATATTTAGCTTTGTTTTTTGCAAAGTCAAATTGAAACACATTTAAAGTGAGTTTTTCCAAAGTGCACACCATCCCAGAAAACTTCTCAAATTAGTTTGTGCTTTCAACTGTACTATCCCGCAACTTGGACAAAAAATGAAGGTGACTAAATGTTGGCTGTAATGGATTACCCATGTCAAACAAGTCTCAGGTCTGTGCAAGACAACTTTCATACCATAATGAAACAAATGAAAAACAATAATTGCCTGGAAGGTAGGGAAAAACACAATCAAAGAATTTCCCTAAACACGATTGTGTGCTTTGGAAAATTGTTAGAGGCAATGCAAAGGACACATCTGTTATAAATGGGTGAAAACCTTCAAAAACACAATATTAGTCTTTCGAAGATGTAAAAGATCCATTTTTACATTTGAAGATGTACCAAAAACCCAATATTTGATATCATTTTCCCACTGGCATTTTTACAGCAGTCTTTCAATGTATTGGCATTATGTAATTATTCCTCTATGTGCTACTGGCAGGGTATACCAATCTCAAGCCTGCCACAAAATGAGAAGGGGAAACTTGCATAAATATGGAACGGCAAGCACCAAGCGCTAAAATACATTCCGCATTTCCCAAACTACAAGTCACTTTTTTTTTTAAAACTCATTTGGCTGGTCCTGTGACTTGTATTCCAAAGTGACTGATACAATGTAATTATGTCAGACAAATACACTGCATTTCAAAGCCATTAAATGGCATCTTGTTATAACACTGTAAAACAATATAAATGACTAATACACCAAAGCAGCTAATAATGTCTTTTTCCTTGCAACAACACATTTTCTGCAGTGAGATTTATACACTGGTACAACTTGTAGTCCAGGAAATGCTAAACCCAAATATTATCGAGTGTTTAATTAGGTTTAACTAAATCTTTGACATGGCTTGATATATCACACAGCATTACAGTGTGAGATGATCTTGTTGAGTAACTCTTTTTCTCCAAAACACCCATGCTACTGCTGGATTTTCTTGCTAGTGCTATATGAAAATCTGTGACTGCTGAAAATTGTGCCAAACATGTGGACACTTTCTGGGGCTCATATCACAATAATTTCCAATAAGACACTGAAATCTGCAATATGACAATGAATCATTGTGACCATCAGATGATGTTGAATCCATCAAAACTGAAGAAATTAAGGAAACCACTTTAATGTTCAAATAAATGCTGGTATCCGTGTTATCTCAACTCTGTTTTTTTACATGAGAAAGGTGACATACAATTGAAAAAACAACAACATTATTGAATTAAAAGTAATATTTGTTTCATAAATGTATTGTATGCAAATAAAAGCAATAAATTACTTCAATGTATTAAAATTTGGAGATGTAACTGGAATAAGATGTGGAAAAAACGGAATATTTCTGAATGCAATGTAAACAATGTTTCATGAATTAATAGTTCAAAAATGGACAAAATACTGGAGCCACTGGATAAATCCGAGTTATCAAGCATGACAATCCTGAAAGAAGCTACAGCTCTATTTGGGCCATCTAAAGATAAACAGTGCTGTTCTTACTGGAGCAGCATTATAGAAGATGTGTTCTCTAGGATTTATTTTGCAATTGCTACAACTCAGATGACAAAAAATGCAAGAAAATGTTCTATAATCCACTGCAAACTCTAAGCTAGGGCACCTATGTTCAATGCATCTGTGTCATGCAGTTGGGTGTTCGAATCCAGGCACAACAACAGCCAGAGGTCCATAGTTAGTGGGTCATAATCGGCTAAGCCTCACATGAGTATAGGGGTTAGCTTGGATAAAGGATTCTGGGTTCACTAGTGTCCCTGTCTGGGTTGTCCGGACCTCTTGGTTAAGTGAAGGGAAAGTACTCTGGTTCATTCTCCTCTGATGGCCAAGCACTGTGCTTTCCCCGCGAGAACATGATGAACATGCTATGGCCTCCTTTCTGTCGCCCTTCTAGAGGGTATCAACGAGACTGACCCAGTAGTAGGCAGCTCGGGGAATTTGGGTGTGAAAAAAAGGGGATTTTTTTTTTTAAATCAGGAAAATGCATTTTGACATTTAATTTGGATATTTAAAAATACTAAGGATTGGTGCAAATTAAAATGAATTTTCTCATACTTCTTGTTATTATTTGGGGAAAATCTGGGATAATTTAAGCATATATCACATGTTGGTATTTTACTACTACTGTTTTCTCAAGCATTTAATCCAAAATCCCCAAATTACTTGAATTAATTTTCAAAGATGAGTGGTTGTACCATTGAAACTGAGCAACAGAAGAATACTTCCTCTCTTTAAAGGGGGATGGAATACATAATTCAAGCTGACCATCAGGGAAGAGATATAGTGCCATCAAAGTCCAACCTGGCAGACTGAAGAACAGCTTCTTCTAGAGCTGTAGCCTCCATCACCCCACGACCTCACATGGCTGTTGGGAACGAGGTCTTTGCCATGGAAAACTGCATTTTATCTTTTTCCATTTTACAAGTGACTCACCCAAGTGCCTTGTTTGATGTAGGTAGAGGGCACTACCTCATTGTATTTATCCTGTTTATTTATTTTATTTTATAGTCTCTATTATTGATCTTGTTTTTTATCTCATATTTATATTGCTGCTAGTTTCCGAGTTACCAAATTCTATACCGAGTAATTACGCTGTGTGCCTACAATGACAATTAAGTGTTTCAATCAAGCTCTCCACAGTCCAGTGCACAATGTTGAATGCTTGTTTCTGTGGTGGAAAGTAGGGTGGAATGAGAGGGGGTGCAGCATATATCGAGGGCATGGAAAAGCACCTCTGACTGACTCAGAGAGTTTGTAATATTTTTAGTTTTTCATTGGCTTCAGACTTACTTGAAATCTTTGGTATGGCATCAGGGTAGGACAGTAAGTGCAGCAGGAATGAATATTTCAACTAAAAGAGCGCAGCATGATTTTTTTTCTCCAGCTATGAAAGTGGCTTGGTAGTGTTGTCTTGGCCAGTTATTAAATTGTTTAAAATTGATAGCTTTCATCAAATGGAAGGCAAGTATACATGTCTCGAGCCTAGAAAGTTTGATTTAAGCTTTAAATGCTTTCATAACACGGGACATGTATGAGCAGCAGTGTGACCAAAGCAACATAAAGACAGTCAGAATTCTGCTCATCTTCACCAATGCTTGGGCCTCAAATACCGTCTGGTTTTCCTGATGACAGTCTGCTGTTGTTCAAACACATTTGCCTTTGCTATGAGTTTACCAGAACACTAAACTCAATATCAAGATTGCCTAAAGCTCACCTCGCTAGAATCACAGGCACGGTCAAGGTAACTCTCAGCAACCTACCGAAACGTCTTATATTTAGGTATCATTGTGAAACAAGTGAAAGAGACCATTTAAAATGTAAAAATAAATATATTGTAAAGCTACAATCCTGAGAATAGTTGCTTGTACTCGCGGAAATGGTATTACTAGAAGTTTCAATAATCTTTTTTAATATATCAAACTCCCAGAGATTCATTTGAAATTAACTTGAGTGGAGAATGCCATTATGTCCACCCACTTTTCCAGAGGAAAACAAACATAGCTTTTTAGTGATTGATATAGTCCCAGCTGATGAAGGGCTTTCATTGGAGTTTTGCCATATCTTTGTGTTTGCTACAGCAATGTTGCTTCTTCTTCAAACGTGTCATTAGCTGCCCAATTCCAACATATTTGGCTGCTGTGGCAAAGACATGAAAGGCTACGCATTGTATAACTTTACCAGAAAAAGTCCTACCAGACTCATCATTAAATAAACTGCAAGAGTGTTCATGATATAGATATTCATGGATCATCTATTGCTAAAAATACATAAGCAATAGGAGCAGAATCAAAAAGGTCATTTGTTTGCATATTAATCTTCAGGACTGTAACTTTAACAGTGGTAGAGTCTTGGCACTTGGACAGTGAAAGCAGACAAACTGTTCTGAGAGTGGGTATGTGTAAAAGAGTCAATTCAAACCTTGGATGCAGAATCCTTGGGTTCGTTGCTATTGTCCTGTAGGAATGAATGGAGATGACAGATGAGCTGGGAGGGGGGTGGGTGAGTTGTCAGACAGCAGTAGGGAGTCGGAGGAAGGGGTGTTGGGGGGTGGCCGGGCCAAGAGCATACGTCTCCCTTGAAATATGACCTTCGAGGGTTAAGGCTTGGAAAAACGTTATAACATAAAGGAGTGTTCATAGGCTCAACATCTGGAATGTCAAATACTTGGATAGAAAAACCCTGAGCAGATGAGATTAATTAAATCTTATCACTACAAAAACATCTGGAATTTTAGGCAGCATAATACAAAGGTCTACAGTGCAGCTGGTATCTAAATACATCTAAAGTGCAAGTACTGTTAATAAGTGTTTTTGTGTGTGTAAGACAAATCACTCAATTCTTATGTGCTTGACTGCATCCCTATATAGGTAACTGTTGCTGTCACTTACAGTTCTGGAATGGATAAGACACAGGGAGCCTATTTCTCAGGTGGAAGGGGAAAATAAAGACCTATCACAGGCTTCCAGCAGTTTGGGTAATGCTCCAGTCGATCAGGCTCCTCCCACACTTTCCCTTACACTCTCATTCTCTCTCATTTTCTCTCTCTCTCTCTCTTTGTAGGGACAGGCTGGTTTTATTTTCCTCTGCATTTTTGGCGGACTCAAAATTGTTACATCCATTTTCTCCATCTGCTGTGGTTGCTGGTGGTTCCGGATTTCCTCTGCATGCATGTTGGCAGGTGGCAGGGATGTTGATGCTGACGCTGATGGGTGGTGGTTGTGGGGATAAGCGTTGTAGGGGCCACCATGAAGGACTGGCTGCATGCCTTGAGCTGAAGCGGAGGCTGCATGCAGGTTGTTTCGGACAAAATGAGAGAGAAGTGGGGACAGCTGCAGAGGCAGCTGCAGAGGCAGCTGAACAGTAGAAATCACGCTCCTTCAGCACGGGGGACTTTGCTGGACACATCCTATGATCATGCTGTATCCAGGGACATCGAGGGAAAAAGTGAAATACGATGCAACTCTTCAAACAGGAAATCTCAGATTGCGAGAACAGACCAAAAACTTGGAAAAAAAACATCTTGGGAGAAATTCAAATTGTAAAATACTGCTTAGTAGGAAAAAAAAATCTTCTTAGCTGGCCATTGGAGAAGGGGAAAGCTCCTGCTTTGGTGAGATACTTTACTTCAGGTATATCTTTCTCTCAAAAAAAAAAGAAAAAAAACCCATTGGGGATGTAGAAATGCAGGAAAAAATATCTCTTTTTGAAGGCACTACGACAGCTTTCGTTAACACGAAAATATATATGAATATTTCAATATGAAAATAATCAATATATACATTATTCTCTTGACTAAGTCCTTGAAGGGGTTTCCCCTCCCCAATTCAGGAAAATATTACATTAATGTCTATGGAACGCTTTCCAGCTCCCAAGCCTTTGGGGTGGGGTTTCCAGATGCCACGCCTGTACATTACAGGAACTCTCCATGGTGATCTTGAGGGTCGATGGAATGCGCAACAGTTGGAAAAACTCCGGCAGACAGAGAGGAAACACGGGCATAGCCTTCCTCAGGCCATACTAACCTTAACAGTCGAGGAGTGGGACGGTGAGGAGTGACTGTCGAGCTTTCGCCTTTTATGATCTGTGGAGAGAAAATTGCCATAAATTATTCTTTTGTTGATTTGGGCCACATATTTAAACTTTAAAGCTTTCATAATCCCCTGAAAAGAGACAAGACATAGATAAGAATGTGACTGCTGATTTTGGGTGACATAGCTGAAGAATACAGGAAAATATCAAGATGGAGAGTATAATAAATGGAAAGACCACAATAATATAAGGTGCAGGACAGAAATACTAATTTCTGTACATTTCTCTTTCTATTTCCAAAACTTTAAATCGTTAGTTATATGTCAAAAGTTTAACACTAATGTGGAGGTGAGAAAACAGAAGGGAGAAAGGGGACACCTCACCCCTCTCAGATTCAGCAGACTCTGATCTCGGAACTGGTGACTTGAGGGATCCGGCTACTGCGCTCCTGTCTCCCTTCTCCTTGCTCTTGGACTCCTTGATGGCATCACGCTCCCTGGACGGTTCCTTGGACTCCCCATTGCCCGCCTTGGCCTTGTCCTCTTTGCTGTTCTTCTCGTCGGCCTTCAACTTGTCTCTGTCTGCCTTGGGCGTCTTTTCCTTACCCTCGCGTACTGCCCGCTCCTCCTTGCCTGCTCGCTCGTCCCTCTGCTTCTCCCGGCGGGTCTCCCCCTTTGCCTCCGGAGTGTTGCCTGGCATCTTCTCCTTCTTCTCTTTTTTTTCCTTCCCACTCTTTTCTTTTTCATCCCTCTCTTTAACAACTTTGGTGCTGAAAGTGGAAAATAACTTATTAAATAAATTTTCAAACTTCTACATTTAAACAGAGAAAGCAAAAGCTGTTAGTTTTAATACACTCAAGATGACAACTATATTTTCATAGTATTTCATATTCCTTTTAAAGCATAAAATTATACCGCATTCAAGACTGAACGTCTCCCTTACATCCAAATGCACAAAATTCTATAAATAATTAAAAAAAATCTTAATTAAATTAATTTCTTCACTTAATGCATCAAGTACAATATTAACACCAACAGTTGCAAAGCTTGTGATTGAGCTGTAGAAATACCTGTTGAGAGCACCATTTCCATTGCTGTTGGTTACTTTGGCCGCTGTACTGTTGGCTTTGTTCATTGGTTTTGTGGTCCCTTGAGATTTGTCCTTACACCGATCTGTCAACATAAAGCATTAACGATATTACTGCAATGTCCGATTAAGCAACTGTAGCACAACTTCGGAACTCTGATGATTTTTACATGACGCATAACCATTCGATCCCCCTGACAAGCAAAACTGTAGTACTCAATGGCCATGATTTGCAGAAGCACGAGGCAGATGCAACTTATACAGATCTGAACACACTGTATAAGATATTTTTTTTATTACATTGTGTTTCTCTTACCTCCATCCTCAGATGCCCCCTCTTCTGTTTTGCTTGTGTTGGTGGCGGGCTTGCTTGTGCTGCCAGGGCCATTCTGTTGATTGGCAGGGGTGGCACTGCGCACTGACGGCTCCTTATGATGAAACTCATTCTCGGGGACCATATGCACCTTCCGGCTTTTCAACTGACCTGAATAACTGTGAGACGCATACAGGGTTTACAGCAGGCAAGGACAAGAAATCTCACCGAACTTTGCACAGTGCAACAAGGACACCTTCAGAAGAGAGGGAAATGCATGTTTTGTCAACATTGTGTCTGTCAGGCCAGTAGCTACCGTAGCGATTAAGGCCAACTGTGTTTTCAGTGATATAGATGAGCAAAGGCCATTTCTAGATCCCTGCAACCCTTGTTATGTTACAGCAATAAACTCCATATGCATATATTCTTACACAGGTATTGGTTTGTATATACCTAAACTTCACATATGCAACTTGAATAACTAGATAAAGACTGATGTTGAGGTGCAGGGGTTGCATAACATCAAGTTGACCAAGAGATGATTTCATAGTCATCAAAAGTTTCAATGTATTACCCAGGTCTTCATTAAAGCTAACAAAAAAATCAATAGGCTGCTAGAAAAGTTTGTTGAAATAATCACTAAAGAGGCCCAAACCTAAGCACACACACACACAAGTAAATCTGGATTATAGGCACCTAAATCCATAAAAAAAATCTTCCTTAAGCACAAAGGGGTATAAAGCATCCATAAAATCTGTTCCTGCAACTATCTAACACAACCTCATAGAATGAAAATTAATGTGATGGCATTTTCCTTAGATGTCAGCTTCCCACGTCTCCACAAAAATAACATGTGGAGGCATGTTACATTAACTATATGCTCCCCAGAGAGCTGAACAGCACACGGTGCCGGTGGGATGCGTTACCCCATGGCCAAGGCATAGAGATCTGGCCTCTTCTCCTTCTCCTCCAGACAGATCTTGTGGACACGGCACTCCAATGCCTGGCCCAAGTTCAGAACCTTGGGATAGCAGGGAAGGATCTTTGTGAGCACGATGAGGATGTTCCGGATATGGGTGTACTCTCCAGTCTCCAGGCAGTGAACAGAGGCCTGGACAACAGAAGGACAGGGCTATGATTAAGAACAAGTTCTACCCATTAAAACCCCTAGCCTGACAAAGGATAGCAAGTTCTCACCGAAAAGAAAATGTTCTCAAAAAAGCAAAGTATATCCAAAATAGAAAAGGTCCTAAAGTAACAGGTGTCTCACTTTAGTCAGCATGTAGTGCCATTTATGCACCACGTGCCGGAAGTTCTCATAGTCCAGCTGATCTGCTTTATTCCCTCCTTCAAAGCCTGTTGCTCTGAAGATTGTCAGGAAACCTGGATAGTTGCCACACTCCTTCAAAAGCCAAGAAGATTTTGTTTTATTTTTAAGAATGACAAGAAATAGATGGATCCATTGCAATTTTATAAAGGTAATATATTACAATTTACATTTTATCTGTACACCACATGATATACATTTAAAAAATTCAGAGATGACACTAGGTGCTGCATACCTTTTCATAGATGGCACGGTCACTGTGCCAACGGGTCACTGTCTCCAGCATACAACAGAGGAAGCGTCCATAGCGCCGAGACTCATTCTCAGTGCAGCTGGCCACCGTGTAAATAATGGCAGAAAACACCTGAAGACCAAAACATGGCATGCTTTACAATGACATAGACCATTAATGGTTCCTCATTAAAAAAGAATTGATATAGCAGCAAGACTTTAAAGAATAATATGTATTAAAACTATACAGTAATTTTCTTACTGAGCCAGATGTATCAGCTCCTCTTTAAGGTCTAATGTACACATATATGGTTATTCTTAAAACATGGCTACTTTTGTGTTTTGGCCTTTCGTCAACATACAAATTATGCAAGTTACTAAAATGGAGAATTGTCTCAAATGCCTTCTAAAGTGCAATAAAAAAATCAGCTTTCTGTATATCTATGTGTAAATACATGACCGAGAGTTTTAAAATGATAATTTCAGAATTCAATTCACGCATACAATAAACAGCAACTCCACCTGGTTGTCTGTGCACACAAATGAATTGCATTTTGCTTTCAGATTTGCAATGGCACCTTGGGCCAAGTGTCAGAAAGGTGAAGACAAGGATGTCAAATAACTAAAAGCAGAAAATAAATTATATACTGCTGTTTTTTAGTGAATGGTAAATGGCTTGTTCAAAGCACTTAACAATGAATGGCTCACATCAACCAAGCCACCACAGTGGAATATGAAACCGGTTCGCCTGACTTCCAGGTGAGTGTTCCACCTGCTGAGCCACCATGGCTCTAAGTCACTTCCAACAAAGGAAAGTAAGCACATTACGAATGCTCATAATGTTCTTCTCTGGTGTTGTGAGTGGTCACTAGACTAGAAAAGCGCTATATGAGAACTGGTCCTTTTAATTGACATATTGTTGATAAAGACTTTATTGCCACCTACTGGTCCAGTTTGATTGCTTGCGAGTTTGCGGTTGATTTGGGGTTCTTGTATTGAGGGATCTTTTAACACGAAGGCTATGTGGACAGATGTATTTTTGTAAAGTGGAGGGGTGAAATATCTGTTTAAAATATTATCCATACACATATGGATTAGGACTAAGGCTTCAATTTGATGAAGTCATTGTATTACTAAGCAGATTTTGTAAATAATTTCATTTCTCTCCCTCTTAGGTGTCCACAC
>OMLC01000029.1:9108-34666 GCA_900302585.1 Regalecus glesne
GTCTTGCTCAAGGACACTTCAAAACACTTTTCTGCAGGTGCCGAGATCAAACCTCGAACCTTCTGATGGTCAGAAAACTGCTCTACCCACTAAGCTATGCTAATCTCTGAACAGTACATCAATGAAATCAAGATAATGTGACAATGTGAGTAAAACAGGTCTTAATTGTCCTGTGGATATATTAAAACCATGATTTTCCTCTATACTCCCCCCTGTGGATGGGGGTCAGAATTCATCCACCGTATCCCCTGCGTGTCGTAAGAGGCGACTAAAAGGGTTGGCGTCTGGAAGGGCATCCGGTCATAAAAACTTCGCTCCACAACAAAATTCATGGAGAGTCAATGACTTGGAGGAGACGAATCCATGGACCGGTCAACCCCCGCTAGCGGGGAAAAACGGCCGGAATACAAATCCTGTTTGTGTGTGTGTGTGTGTGATTTTCCTCTATACTACATTCACTATATTCAAAAATTTCAATTCATTGAGCAAAAAATAAGAACGTTTGTTTCCAGTCAAGTATTACATCACTTAAATGTTTGCATCTTTCATAGTGGTGAACTAAAATATGAACTCATTAATTTTCAAACAAGGGAATTTTAAGAAAGTTTGGTTTTGTCATTTCATTCATGAACATTATAATGTTACCCAGCTCCAAAACATGTTCCTGGGCTTCTTCAGTGTAAGATAACAGCTGCTGAAGAAAGATGTATCCAAAGCGGTTGGCTATGGCTGGGGAGTCCATATCCACTGTCTTTCTATCCCTGAATATGGAGTGAAAACAATGACAGTTGTTGAGCTACTCCCTACTGCTACAAAGGATTGTAGACTGTAGCCTTTATATAAATCTCATTCTTTTAAGTACTGCATGAGATAGTTATAATATATGACCTTCTCCTCTTCCATGCCGAGTTAAAGAGGCATAACAATTATCGTATGAATCATATTGTTATACTTCAGGTTATTACCTGTGCCATGGGTATTGAGCAATATAGGCTGAAGTATGATTGCTATACAGCTGTTATTTAAGCCTTACTGCCACAGGAGCCCTTCAACCTGAAATGCCTCATTACCCACCATTTTGATCCACATCACACTGCTCTATTTGAATTGATAATGCCATCATTTTCTTTATAGTAACAGTCACCTCCACACAGTGTAACCATTGAGCTGTAGAAATTTTAGGACATCTTGGGCTTTCTCTTTGAGTTTGCTCTTCTCCTTAGCAGTCAGGGTATCATAAGGCACAAGCAATGCATGTCCACCTCCACCTAAAGAAAAAACAGGGCTGGATAATAACTACCCATCTGCAAAGTGAGGACTGCTTTTTAGTTAGAGGACTGTTTGCACAGACAATATTGATCAGAGAAAAAAAGGGAAAATAATATAATTGAGAAGTACCTATTACCTTTAGTCTCCAGTTCATGTTTCTTTTTCTTGGCCCAAGTATTATGGTAATTCTCAGCCAACTGCTCAGCCATAGACTATTCACAAAACATAAGAATTGGACAGAGTATTTATATTTGTACTTCAGGTATTTGGCTGCACATCAAGATCTTTTCCAGTAAGTTATACTACAGATGTGACAATGTGTAACTGATTACATCAGTGAGATGTATAAACCATGACTGATAACTTACACACTGTTCCCATGATAAAGTGACACTGCTCATATCCATAGGTTTGGGGCTGAAGGTTGATGCCCCCTCAAAAGACAACTAAAGAGCAGACCAATAAGGTTAACCTCTAAATTAATATTAAGTAAAACAAATATAGATAAGTATGGTTATGAAGGAGCCTGTCAGCTGAAATTCTGATATAGACCTATATGGTCTGTCCTATGTGTGTTGTGATAAAGAATGGTCAGGGTGAACACACACCTGTCCAGACTGAGAGATCCTACGTGCACAGGAATGAAAGCTGAATGCCTCTCCTTCTTTGGTCCTCTCTATGGTCCATCCAAAGGCCAGCATGCTCTTTAGTGTCTCTTTAATGGCCCAGCGGTAGGTTTCTTTGTCCTGGAAATCTCAGATTAAGCCACTAATACATACAAAACTTGACTAGCACCAATCAGGGTATAGGGAAGATTATATTGGAGGTCTTCACAGCTTTAAGTATTTGGGGGAATAAACACAGTAAATATACTACAAACATTCAACGTGGAAAAAACACTGTTAAGAGGCTACTAAAATCAAATTAGATACACCTAAAACCATTCATTGAGTTGGATTGCATCAGAGATTTTGCAATATCTCTTCAATTATTCAAAGAGCACAAATAATTAAAATCAGAGGATTTAAAACTTTATCAAGTCTGCTTTAAACTAGAGAGGTCTGTTTTACACATCACGATTAGTCCCCACATCATGGGGGTGGACATTAACTTAGATAGAGCTTGGGGGATTAAGCCCATATGCCCTTCCTGTTGCCCTGCAGTGGGTTCGAACCTGCTGCCTTTGGCTCGTCAGCTCCCGAAACATATGTTCTCCCACTGAGCTGCCCTATAATTTCTGCTGTATACTATACACTGTATTTTCCAAGGAAGGCAATGAGGAAATAATGAACAGAGGCATTTTAAAAAGGCTTTGCAACATAAACTGAATAAAATATGCAAGGGGCCTCACGACTTGTCACTGCAGAACAATTATTTGAAAAAGAAAAATAGATTAATTTTGCTTCCAACATTACCTTTTCAGTGAGAGCCCTGTATGGCTTGAGGAGAGGGTGCACCTTTGAGTTCTCACACAGCTGGTCACCATGCACCCAACCATTGGCAAACTGACAGAGACAACACGGACTCCATGTAAAGCTGTGCATTAGATCTTACAGTAAGCTAATCTTCCTATGCTGCTTTCAGGGCACAGAACCCAGACTGACGCTTGAACACGGTTAAGCAGACATGCATTATCTAAAAAGTGAATTTGTAAGTGGCAATGTTCTGACTAGAATATCATAGCTCATTATATCATCTAGAACAAGTCTCTCAGATTTGATGGATAGTTATATTACCTTGTCCAGTGACCACTTCTCATGGGTATGTTCTGCATATTTATTCACGACACACTCTAGTCTCTCTGGGACTGACATGCTATTATAGGGAAAGAAGATATGAGTCAGCTATGTTCAATTATCAATACTGTTTTATTATACTGTAACCTTTGAGTAGAAATAAATGCAGCTGTGGATTAATGGGGGTGGAAAAATTCAAGATCACGTAAATCAATGCTCATATCCACAAGCTTGTAAAACACTGTTATTCTTAAATGTATGCAATCAACAGCACCTAATTCTATTGGAAAGTCTGTCTTGTAAATTAAATCTAATACTTGGCCATTAATCCAAACTGGTTGATTTCCAAAAGACTTAAATTTGAATTTAGAGGCATTTTAGAGGCATTTAAAAGTTTAATGCTGACTGGGAAAAGACCAAAAAAAAATCATAGTTGAAAACAGATTAGAGAACAGTTTAGGGGGCAGCATAGCTCAGTGGGTAGAGCAGTCGTCTGGCAATTAGCAGGTTACAGGTTCAATCCCTGGTCCTTTAGGAAGCATGTCGAAGTGTCCTTGAGCAAGACACTGAACCCCTAACTGCTCGCCATGTGGTGGCAGCTCACCTATAGAATAGGATGGGTTAAAATGCAGAGAACACCAAATTTCGCCTTGTGGGAATCTAAAGGAATCTAGTTCTTTTTTTTAACCTAGTTAGATAGCAGCTGGGTAATCCTCAAACACAGTGCACCAAGCATAATTTTTGCATGTCATCTAACATCTCTTCTTGTAAAAGTTGAATCAGTTCGCCTGGACACAACATTTAACAGGAGAAACGTTTCATCACTCATCAAAGTGACTTCTTCAGTTTCAACTAACTGCAGGAAACTCTCCAAACCTTATAAACAGCACAGCTGTATAATGATGAAAGCAACCATTTGTTTTATATGCAAATTGGCCATTTACTAAGGTTTTAATAGTAATGTGTGCTATTCACAGATGATTGTGGAATAGTGGCAAGCAAGGCATTGTAAGATGCCAACAAATGTACTTTTATCCCCCCGGGGATGATTGTTCTCTTTTCAAATAGTCTTCGACTCCCTGTTCAAACCAAAACTCGTTCCTATCAAGGATGTGCACAGTCTCATCCTTGAAAGAGTGGTCAATGGCTTGTAGATGAGTGTAGACTACTAAGGAGTCCTGGCGTGACATCTTGGCTCTTCTGTATTGAGCTACCCTGTGTTGCGTGTTTGTGTCCACATGAACTAATGCAACTTTTCCGAATCTCCTTACCTGGATTATTGAGCATGCATAGAAACATCCCTGCTTCTTACTTAGTGGTATCTACAGGCTGTGGGTTGAAAAGTCCACTTATATCCACAGACCCTTTTCGCTCTCTCCTGGATACACAGCATGGATCCATGTGGTCAGGCGGCAAGGCCCCAGCCACTGCAGCGAGGCATTGGAGACACAGTCTAAATAAGTCTGGCTCATAGGGCTGTGGAGCCAGAGACCGAGTACATGGAGATAGTGTGTGAGGGGAGAGGAGATAAAAATAAAGGAGAAGAGAGAGAAAGAGTGATAAGCAGTAGTTAAGAAGAGTCAGGGGAGGAGAGGAGAAATTACATTGGTTGACAATTAAGTTTTAATGGGCAGGGTGGAAGTTTCTTTTATGGGTAAAGTTTTCTTTTCTGATCTTTTCAGATGTATAATTTCCTTGGTTGTTGAACACTTAATAACTGTAAGAAAAGCATCAATAAAAAGGGTCATTAAATATAATGTTAGTAGAAAATCTTTAACTATAACCCCCACCAGCCAACAAATACGGTACAAAACTGACCATTTAACAATATGCCAAATATCTTGTCTCACAAACATAAAAACTGATGCACATTTCAGATCCACAATCTATTAACATTCATGGTTCTTCTGTTTTTTCACCCTTGACCTGACAATGCAAGAAGCTTGAAAGGTTGCCTATGGATGCTAATATAGCCAACATCATTTGCTCAATGAAAAGAAACATTAGTTAAGGAGGGTGATCACTTCCTAATGCCAAAAAGATACTCATACTTATCAACTCAACCCAGTGAAATTAGCTAAATTATGGTCCAACTGTGATGGGTTAATTAAAGTGAGCTATCTGGTGTTCTCTTAAGGCAACCAAGGTAAATGTGCTGTGACGGATAGTTTGACATGTGCTCATATTCTGACTTGGTCTAGTGTGCAAATGTTCTGTCTAGTGTATGGCATACACGGTTACATCATGTCCGGTGAATCAGTAAATACGTACACGATATGCCATATAATGTGATTAGTATAAACACATACATTTGCAATTAAAGGAAAGAGACAATCACAGCTGTTAAAAGCTTTGCAGTAAAATTCATTGTCAACCATGTTCTTCCATTGAGAGGCCTCTAACATTAGACTGCAGGAGGTCAAATACTCATTACCTTCCTAGTGTTACCTATATACATTGGAATTTTTGTGCTCCTCCAGGAAAAAGAACAAAGAGTTTATAATAATTTAAACACAAACGCAAGACTAACCTTCCTGCTGAGTTTGTTTTACCTTCTTTGCAAGTGCATTGAATACACCCCAGAACAGCTTCCTGGACAGGTGGAGCTCTTCATCAGAGGCAGAGCCCATGTTTCCCCACCCTCCATTCAGAGAGTAGTAATTCCAGCTCTGCTCATAGTGATTTGCCAGCAGCTGGTACATAGTGGAAGAAATTTGAAAGAATATAAGCCAGAATAGTTTTATGTGGGATATGGCATTAATCTCCATATATACAGTTTAGCTAGCACTGCTGTCTCCCACCTTGAGGGGCATTTTTGTGTGGTCTGTAAGTTGAGGAACATCAAAGACAAGGCGCCGGAGAAGAGGTTGCATCATGCATGGTTGGAGTTTACTGAGGATACAAATGTACAGTTAGCAATAAAAGGTGCAAGGAAAAGACAAATGATTAATTTTCACAACTGCATATTTTGTATTGTTATTTAATTGGGTATATTTTTAGTAGTGCTGTGTTGGTTGTTTCTTCTGATTGAACTATTTTTTAAGCAATCTGGACGTGATAATTGATGAAACAAAATAGCTTCTTACATAAATTTAAAGAACTGACCATTTATGTACCTACATTTAAAAAATTGTATCATATTGTGTGTGATGTGGTAGGGGATTGCTAAAATAGATTGTAATCTCCCTGTCTGCAGACAGTAAAAACATGCACATTTAGAGTGAATAGCCACATGGGAAACTGAAACTCTGACCCTCAAGGAGCCATACATCACAGCTTAAAACTAAATCTCTACCTGCAGACAGCCAGCAAGCAAGCCTCAATGGAGTCTCTCTGAGCCTTGGTCAAGCTGAGAGCCCTCGACAGGTGGTAGACAGCCTGGATGAGAGAATCCACCAGCGAAGACTGGCCCTCTGATGCACAAAACAAATCTGAGCACTTGGTCAGAACGGGTAGCACAGCAGTACACAGATATCGGTTGAGGGACAAAGCCATATCAGTGGATCCCAGGTCAGTCTAGAAGGAATAGAAGTGGTAGCTTACAGTATATGAAGTCTATTTACATCCTTACTGTATTTACCTACACAGATAAGATGCATCTAGAGGTGAAAAAAACAGAGAGGAGAAAATAAAAACTATTCAAAAGTCATCCAACAAAATAGTTGAAGTAAAAAGATATAATATTGTTTTTTCAGTTGACAAGGTTCAGAGAGCCAAGTTAAACATTGCCTCCTAGTGGCCCTGGAAACAGACTACAGCATGTATATCAAAATTGCTGATTCACACTCAGTTTTATTTAGGAAGAGGTATACTATCGAATGCATCATCCAGGTGATCCTTACATATGCAATCCAAGTAAATCCATTATTCACACTATATTCGGTTTAGAATGATATCAACCCAATCAGATGTTGTCAGTTCTGAATAACAACTTATCATGTATCATTTATGTAATGTAATCATCTAAGTGGCGTGTGGGTTTTCCCAGTATATGGAGTTATAACCATTCAGTTATGGAATATACTGGGAGCAAGCAACATAACACTTGGTCCTATATGTGGTGTTAATCAAAATATAATCACAGTAAGTCTGCTAAATTGTAAGTCAATCCCCACTGCTAAACAATGGGGAGTGACTTTCTAAGAGTGCGATCCTTTTAAAGGTGTGGATCAATGTTAAATCACACCTAATCGCTCTTGTGATGTTACATCATATCAGTCTAGCAGGCTACCATGGCAGTTAAAACAACAAAGCTAAAAAAAAAATTCTGCTCACAGAGTCGAGTGAGACGGCAGCTTGAAGGTCAGGCAGGAAGCCCACTTCTAGAAGTCGGAGGAGAAAAGCTTGATCTTTGATGCCATACACCCGGTCCAGGAAAAGGACCATGGCAGCCTTGTGGTCTGGGCAGAACACTGTGGATGGGTCACACTCAACCACAGTACCATCTGAGGAAACCATTGAAGAGATTAGGCTTCACTTGGGGTAATACCTTATGAATAGTTATTCAAAAGACTGACTAAGGCTGTCAAATTGTTAAGCATCTTTCCTTGAGACTGAGAGCTCAGCTTACACCAAATACCATACACACAAAGCAACAGAGGCATTAAGGGTGTTATGAATCAATCTAAAAGTATCCTAATCTCTATAATTCGGGGATGCTATCAAGGAAAAAAAAAGAAAAAACAAACAACCAAAACAAGCTAATTTAAATGAAAAATTGGTAGATACACAGCATGTCTTCCAACATCTGCTATCTGGAGCACAGGAGGGGGGGGTAATGTCTTCTTCTTTGGTTCAATCAGTAGTACCATGCATTTATACAAGGATAACAAAAGTAAAGCCATTGTAATGATACAATTTTGTTTTCTGAATAATCACAGTGATAAACCATGTGATAAATCTGACCTTTGGATAGTGCAGGGATTTGGAAAGGAATACTAATGATGCCCTCAAGGTCCTGGATGGGGATGAGTGACCTCAAGATGGCCCTAACACGGATGGCATCTCCCTTACCTGCATAGATGAGCTAGACAACAAGTCAAGTCAAGAGTAAAAGAAAATAAATACAACAAAGAAATATCACCTATGGTGTCTGACATAAGTGAAGCATTTCTTGTGAGTAATCAGATATATATTGTACTTAGCATGTAGCCAATTCGGGCAAATCATTTATCACCTTTAAAACCTGCTTAATTAAAAGTAAGGCAATAAGGAGAGGTTCATAGGTCCATCGTAAGGTCCACACTCAATCATAAACACACCACTCATACCCATAGGATATTTGGAGTCCCCTTAATAATGCTTTACTCTTGACTATGAAAGGTATTCTATGCCAACACGGGGAGAATATAGACATTCTACACAAATAGGATAGGATCGTACCCCAGACTGCTCCTATGAGGCTAATGCATATAAAACATTTTCAAAATGTTAAGTATGCACTATCAAGTTCCCAGTCTTCATTACTCTCCCCAGGGGGATTTTTCAGTTTCTATCAATTGCTATTGGCCTACTAATAGTATATAAAGCCTTAAGTTATAAGTGAGTATTGATTGGTGAGGGTTGCAGATGGCCAGCATAAAACTCACATGCATTTCTGGGGCGCAGCGCCCCAGCAGGTCGATAAGAGCCGAGTAGAATGTCATGATGGCATGCCCCATATGAATGAAGTCTTCGTCACTACCATCTTCGGTAACATCTCTGTTGGGTTGGAGGCAACCAATAGTAGAAATGAAATGAGCGAGAGGAAACGGACAGCATTATAACATTATTTTGGATAATTAACACACCTATACAGATGCACATACATCATATGACCAAATATTTAGTTGGGATAAAACTGTAGAAAGGAGAGGTTGTTTGTTTCCCGCACCACTTTGTTAACATCAATTTAAAACTCTAAAAAGCAGTTGTGATGGGACAGACACAGGCACAATACGGTTTGCTGACCATATATCACCCTACAACAAAGATTTGTAATTGGACAATTTTATGTGTCCATCCCCACAATGTGAGGACTAATCATGACGTAAAACAAAACTCTGAGTAAATTCCTGAGTGTGATGGCAATGAAAAAAACCATACTATAACAGGCCAATTCAAATTGGGGGTATTTCATTGCAGCTGAAAGCAGTGTACCCTTCCAAACAACAAGACTGATTATGAGTTAAGGAGGAATGCCATGATAAAATCAGCAAGTTACAATCAAATATTTTGGACCCTTATTATTTTATTGATGCAACGCAGTGAGACTCCTAACAAAAACAAAACAAGAGAACACATTATTCAAACTCACCACAGTGCATCAGGCCTTAATCCCCCAGTTACCCAGAGAGGGACTCGTGACCAGTCCAGGGCATTTCTATACCTTCCACCTGATGAATGCTGGGATAAACACCAGCAGAGCCTAGCCACAACTTAGGATAAACTGTTGACGATGACATGATAGGACACTGGATTCCCCCCTTTTTTTAGGATATTAAGATTTTAATTATAACTTTTAAAGCACTTCATGGCCTAGACCAAGACAGAATACTTATTTGAATTATTGTCCCCTTACCAACTAGTGCACAGCTTGAGAGCCTCTGGCAGGACTCTGCTGACTGTTACCACCTCACGCTTAAAAGGGGATCGATCGAGTGTATGCTGTTAGGGCTCCTAAGTTGTGGAGTAACCTGCCTGAGGAGCTCTGGCTTGCTTCATCATCTTCTTTTAAATCCTTTTTGAAGATTTATCTTTATTAAAAGGTTGTATTAGTTTTCTTTTAATGTTTAATTTTAATCTTAACTTGTGTATGCTATACTTTATTCTTGCCTGTGTCTCGAACTGCTCTGTTTTCTTAAAGTTAAAATTCAACCAGTTGGTACATTATTTTCCCTTGATGTCTTATTTATGGCTTTTAATCATCCATTGAGTTTAACATTCATTCCTTTTATCCCTTATGCCTCCATGTTTATTCAAAAATTACTATGTATTTTATTGCGTTTTATATGTTCACCATAAAGCACTTTGTAATGCTTGTTTTGGTAAGTGCTATACATATTAACTTTATTATTATTATAATTATCAAGATGCACACCAATCCTATCCCATTTCCCCAACAAAAGAATCACAACTCAATTTTTGATTAATTCCTTAACGGACTGACAATGCTCTGTTGGATTGGTAAGTGGAAGCTGGTCCATCCATGGCAGGGTCCTCGGAGATCCTGATGGCTTCTTCCATGGCTGCCAGGAGGCCTTGTCCCCCCTCACCCCGCAGGGCGGGGCCAAAACATTCAGGTCTGCGAATAAGTAGCCTCACCACCACATAAGCATTCTCTTCCACGCTCTCACCTGTGGTATAAAAAAATTTGAAGAGCCAAATCACTGACAAAATGAATGGAGGAATGGATTTTGTGCTGGAATTTTTTTTAATTATCTTTTTTTTATTGCCCCCTTTCTTCCCTCCTAAACTACCCGAGTTGCCTACTGCTGGATCTGACACTTTCGATGTTGCTCTATAGCATAGACAGGAAGGAGGAAGCCGTAGCATGTGTCTCATCCAAGTCATAAAATGACTAGTCCTCACCATTTCACACATCATGGTCTCGTAGGGAAAGCACAAGTGCTTGACCATCGCTCACTTAACCGTGAGCGCCTGGACGACCCAGAAGAGGACACTAGCGAACCTAGAGTCCTTTATCCAACCTAACCCCTATACCCATGTGATACTTAACCAATTATGACCCACTAACTATGGATCTCTAGCCATGGTTGGAAATGGCGCAGCTGCGATTTGAGCACCCAACAGCATGACGAAGCGATGCACTGAACATAGGGCCTTAACCCCCCTACACCACCGGAGGCCCTGATTATTATTATTTGCACTGTACATTAGACACCCATTTCACAACTCCCAGTAGAATTTCATCAAACAATGAATATTCTACAACATAAAATCAAATCAATAGAAAGATAGGGGAGCTGAGATGGAGGAAAAAACGAGATACTGGGTATATTAGGAGAAGGATGCTGAATATGGAGCTGTCAGGCAAGAGGAAAAGAGAAGAAGGAGGTTTATGGATGTGGTGACGGTGGACATGTAGGTTGTGGGTGTGACACAGGAAGATGCAGAGGACAGAAAGATATGGAGAATGGTGATCCACTGTGGCAACCCCCGAAACGAGCAGCTATAAGTAGTAGTAGTAGTAGAATGATAGGGGAGCTCAGCTAAAATAGCCAGTGATATCATTTGGTAGAGACTAGACACATTTTAGATCTGCTAGAATTCAGTCTTAAGGAGAACCAGCACCAACTGCTTTTGATTACTCTCTAAGAGAGCAGTGTAAGATGGTGTGTGGCCTCCCCATGTGCCTAATCACAATAGTGAAAAATTAACACAATTTATCCGTAGGAAACGAGAATAAACTTTAAGTCAGTATAAAATTGTGATGAAAGACATGTTTTGATATCATATCTTAAACTATGACTGCGGTCTATTCACTGAGATTTGATTTGTGGTTCTAGTTTACCGTTGCAGAAAACGGCAAAACGGAGAAAATCCAGGTAACGCTCGCCCTCAACAGGGTTCCATTCCATGTTAGGGTAGCCTTTGGACAGGAGCATTTGACAGCTCTGGAGACCACAGCCTGCAAGGTACTGTACTACCTGGAAATTATAGGTAGAGGAGGAGAAACCAGCAGAATGAACTGGCAAATTAGTTAAATATGTGCATTTATGACGTGCAAAGAATATGCAAAATAATGTGACTAACACTGAGACTTTATTAATAGCAGAGTCAAAAATAATATATAATAATCTCTGACATTGTTCAGCCATGTAATGTTGACTACCTCTGTGCACTAGGCACCAGCAGACATTCCCAAGCTTGATTGTCATAATGAAGCATAATAGCAGAAAGTTTGCAGCACAGGAAGGTCAATGACCAGACTTTTGTTTGGCCAAAGACAATAAGAATATTCAAAAGTGAAATTTATAATCATGATGTACAGAAACAAATCAGCCCAATTATTCAGCACTTTCCTCGACAAAAAATAGGAATCTGGGTTTTAGTTAGAGACAGTAAAGGCATTTGTTGATGAAACTCTTTCACAAACATGCTCTGCTATGTATGCATTCTGGCCATATCAAAATTGGTTCTTCAAACTTTCCACTACTTACTTTTCCACATTTGGTTGCTCTGCTCAACATACAAAAGGCAATGTCGAGCATAATTTTTCACTGGAACGCTTCCCAGCAACCCCATTGAGCTACTAAAAAGCTTTCATATTGTAGATATTTGGGGATTATCTAGTGATGTAAACCCCCCCCAAGTTCAAAAATATCCGAACAACATTTGCATACATATCATTTGGAAAGTAACTTTAAAGCCTTAAAAAACACTATAACTTGGCACCACTGTGAAATATAGACACAGAGATGACTTCACAGACAGCAAAAGTACCACCAATAGATAGCGCATTAATCAATGACTTAGCAAGGGAAAATATACAAGATGGATATGGAGAGAGCATGCAGCGTCAGAGGCTTAAAATATAACCAACAGCACTGCACACTCTACAGTGTAGCAGATAATGATGCAGCTGCCTTTCCTTACTATGCCTATCTACACACATCATTAAGACTTCAAATAAAGAAACTGTAACACACAAGGGTTGAGAGTACAAATCGTATTCACCTTCTCTAAGTCTGGTTCCCTCAGTGCAAGGGCCAGCTCATTGTTATCCATGACAGATGCTGCAGCTACATCAAGAGGAGTGGCTCCACGCATGGATGGAGAGGCTATGGAAGAAAGATGTATCAAACTCCTGATTTTTTGACACACAAAGGCAAACATATTGATTTGGGGACTTCTTTATCTTAGCGGTGGGAGGCATTCAGACAGTCATCAGTGACTGAAACTTCACATACTGAACAGTACAACCAACAGAAGCTCATCTGTCCATGAAAGTTTTTTCCATTCTCCAAAACGGGAAAAAACCCTTTTTAAACACTTCCTGGGCATAAACTACAGTCTGATACAATAGGTTGAAAGAAAAAGCATTGTGTGTATTGATTTGGTACTACAGGGTACACAACTGATTTTTTAAACAAAAATGCTACTAGAGTAATAGTAAACAAAAGAGATGAAGGAACGAGGAAATTTTACCCAGCCCAACACTACTGTTTTCCAGCAGGTAGCTGAGGTGGTCGAACAGGGCGCCTTGGTTGTTACGACTAATGCGACAAAAGTAACATAAGAAGCGACAACAGTGGGCCACCATCTTTGGAAAGGTGATCTCCTAGGAAGAAAAGAATAGATAAAGAATAAAGCGGAATAAAAAATAATTAAGTAATTCATCACAATGAAATGCTCTGATTTGTCTGAGGAGTCCAAATGAAAGGAAATATCAACCAGGATGTATTCTCTTTCTAAACCTAGAATTGACTCCATATCTAAAGACTATAAGTAATGGTCTCACTGGCCAACATGTGATACCAACTCGTCCTTGCCCAGAGATCTTTCCAAATGTTTTCAATATACGTGTAGCTGTAACCATCTCACCTTAGACTCTCCCTCTCCCAATACATTGACCATCACCTCCATCACCGTCTCATGCATTCCCAGGGCCCTCATAAGATTGGGATGCTGGTAGAAAACTTTATTGTTCATGATGTCTCTAAAGTCACAAGTTGAGGAAAAATAAACACAAAAAATGTGATGAAACTCTTACAGACGATGCTGAGAATTAAATGTAACATGATTTCATGATATAGAAACACCCTACCAAATAAAGTCAGTACTCAAAGTCAGTACAAGTCTGTATTCAATGTTGTTCTATAAGTGCAATCTCTATATAGCTCAAGTGGAACTTGTACAGATGGCATTTTTCTTTTGATTGTGTACCCTGTATAAAGATGACTTGCTTGTCTATTTGATATTACAAAATCTACAGAAACTCTTTCATTCTTAGATACTACATATTGACTATGAATACGACCATAAACCAATACATGACTTTAGAAGAAGACACATTATAGACCATGTACTGGCATTAACTGATTATCTTTCGTGGGGTAGGATTAAAATCGGAGTAAACATAACACAATTGGAACACTTTTAGATTTTCGTCCTATTTTTTAAACTTTTTTATACATGTAAACATCTGCCAGGTTTCTTTTTTCTTGTTGAAGTTACTCATGTGAAACATATCCAGATGGAGTGAATAGGAGTTTGTTTGTACACTACAAAGACCTTTGAACACAGAACAATTGTTAAATGAATCCATGAAGATTGTGTTATTCTGAACCATATAAATACTTAAGGTGATATCTCACCTTTGGCTGATTACTTCCATTAACAGATATGAATACTTGCTTTTAAAATAGTTATATAAAAGTTGATAAAGGAAGAATTTTCAAGCCCCATTTTGAATCCCTTCCTACCCCAATCCTTTGATCATGAGCCTCTCCTCCTCCTTCCCCATGCGAACATTGAGCAAGGAACGAATCTGGCCCAAGGAGGCCAGGAGGGCCATGGTGTCCTCCACTGAGGCCTGGCTGATAGTATAGGTTCTGCAGAGAGGCACACTCATCTGCACCTCCAGCCCCTGATACTGGCGGTGTAGTAATGAGAACATGGCCCTCACCAGGTCAGAGTTGTTGATCACACTCTCCTGGGCCCAGCGCACTACTGTCTCAGAGATGAGGTGCTGGAGAGACACTGATAGGGAAGAGGTGCTGGCAAGTAAGATTGGGTAATAAAATGATTCAGGAGATGTGGGTTTAAATGGTAGGTTTGATCTGACTCCCAAAAACATTTTAGGAGTCCAAACTATTTTAGCAATACACAGGACAAAATCTTATCAATAATGTTGTTTCTGGGTGAGGATTAAAAATAATTATTTCTTAAGTAGGATGACATTGTGTGCAGAATTTCAATTAGTTGAGCAAAAGTATGATATTGATAAATCAAATTGATAAATTTGATCTAAATTTGATTTAAAAGCATAGATGTTTCAAACAAATACTCACAGGTGTGTGAGAGAGAAATGCAGCAATAGACTTACCAGATTTCTTCTGTCTACATGCAATGTCAAATTCCTTAGGTATCTTCCTTGCTTTGATAATTCTTCCAAGCAGACTAAGAATGTGACCTCCCACAGACATCGCACTACTTTCTTCATCTTCTTGCTCACAGTTCATCTTGATGCCTGTACAAATGACAGCAATAGAATTATTTTTTTCTTCAAATTTTTCATTGCTCACAGTATGTTTTCTCATAGAGGACTTATACTGTAATAATGAATTTTAGAGATAATCATTGAGTTTCAACCACAGTGGGTGATAAGGAGATGATGGAAGTCTTGCAGAAGCTCTCTGATCTCCTCTGGGCAGGGACAGCCCTCCTGTTGCTGCTCCTCTCTGAAGCTAAGTAAAATTTTTATCTGAATAAAAAACAGTCACACAGACACACCAAGATGTTATTGCAATTCCAAAGTAAACTCACCCCAATGCTGCCAAAAAAGAAGCATAATATTGATATATATCATTCAAGGCTTAAGGATAGTTGGGTTTTGCACATGTCCATGTTTGGGTATATATTTTAGAATGTATTTTGAGAAGACGGGGAGGTAAGTCTTTTGGAATTAAAAAAAAAGTACGCCATGAGGAGAGATCAAAAAGATTGACAATTTATTAAAAGACCCAACTGATGGCTGGATTTTACCACAAAAAAGGACTACACTGAGTACTGTGCCTGTTGATTCAGTACTTTTATTCAATGAAGACAAAAATGGTCCATCAGAACTCTATAATAGTGATGATTTGGAATAACATCATTCCCAGGGTATACAATTCCAAGTCACAACAGTCAAAACTACACTTTTGTTGACATTTGCTGGCAGTACTTTTCACCTTTTCTGTCTACCAACCTGCTCTTGGAGAGGTGAGCGGAATTCCTTGGTCTTGCGGGCAGTAAGGGCAGCTGACATGTTAAGTGCTTGCATAACCTCATTATAGCGAAAACGCTGGTTCTCCTGCAACTGTCCCACAAAACCATCAGAGAAAGCCACCACAGCCTCCACCCTGTGACGCACTTGGCAGTCGCACAAAAATGACAGCACTTGGCAGAGCTGGAGAAAGAATGTTTTCATAAATTAATTCCCTTTATTTTTCACAGTTCACTAGATTTTTTCTTTAAAAGTACAGCAAGTGAAGGGGGTCTGACATCAATGGAATACATTGAATAATATTTTCAGGTTCACCTCAAGTTTGACAGCTTCTGGAAGCTTCATGTGAAGAAGTCCTTGTTTTGGAGAGCCATTTTTCTTGTTTCGATAGTTTTTCCACTTTTTCTCGTGTTCAACATAACTATCCTCCTTCAATTCTTCTCTCTCTTCAAAGATTCCCATGTCTCCAGAGAAGAACTCAGGGTCTATCAGGGTTAGCACTTCCCCTAGGTCCTTGTACTCAAATACCCCCATTACCAGTAAATTGTAGAACAGTCTGATCAATGGAACCAGCAAAAGCTCAGCATTGCCCCCTTCAAGATCTCTCATACCCTGTCCTACAGCCAATACTGCAGCAGTCAGCATGTCAACAGTAAGACTCTTTAGTACATTTAGAGGTAGTTCTGGACTGTCTCTGTGGGCTAGCTCAACACTGGAACAATTGCCATCTCCTTCACTTCCATCTCCTACTAACTGGTTGTTCTGAATAAAACAAGGACAAGAAAAGAGCATCTGGGGCTTTAGGGAGGTACTAATGCTGGGAATGACCTGCAGAAATTGACTGTCCCCACTATCATCATCATTGGCCGGGCTAGGGAAGAGCGTGATAGTTTTGGTGTGGTCTGTCATAGGGACAATGTACTCCTGATTCATCATGAGTCGTGCTGTGGTGTGAGAGCTGAGATAAACCTGGGGAACAAACAAGAATATTAATTGACAGCCCGAACACAAGCCATGCTAGCAGCAGTACATTCAGTACTTTGAAACTCTAAATGTTTAAGCTCATCACATGCTGTGCATGTCTCAAATAAGACACAAAGAAGAGACTCAGGAGAAAATCACTAATTCTAAAATTCCATTACCTGAATAAGCAACTTATAGAATGCTGAGCGAAGTTTGCCAGGGAGGCGAGGATTCTGGATGGTAAAGAGAAGCTGTGATTGGTCCACATAACTAATGAGGTTATGACACACCCTGGTGTTACCAAGGGCACACAGGGAGCAGTAAAGAAGAAGGGTATGATATTGAAAGGTCAACAGATCATCAAGTTCAGAAAGCTCCAGGATGTCAACACACCTGAAAAACACAAGGCCATTAATGTGTCAGAAGTTCATCACATTTGGTGTTGCCTTGTTTTAATATCCTTAACCCCATTCTCCATTTCCTGTATCTAAAACTAAAAGATAACAGACAAACCAACCACAGATGTTTTCTAAAATGCCCAGCACATCATTTTCTAAGGGTGATTCCTGAGATTTTTGTTTATTCGATTGTTTTCTCTGACCTGTTTTCATCAGGTATGTGGATAGTCATAACCTGCAGGGACTCGGCACATTGGACCACCCAGCCGTGGTGGTCATCTGGCCGGGTTACTGACACCTTTAGTTTGTGGTCAGGCACTCGGGTCCATGTGACTGGACAGAGCCTCTGAACCTGTAACCTGGAAGGGCACTGAGGAGTGGCGTTCTTCCTCTGGCTGCGGAACAAACCTGCTGAAAGTGGTAAGACATTCTGGGCAGAGAGGAAGACAGCAAGACATTTAATTTAAAATGAGCCATCAGTATAGGTGTAACTAGCTGACTAATTAACATGGAAGCCTATGATTAAAAACTTGATTTTTGTCTTCCCTGCTTCATGCCATTTTTATTCATTTGTTTTGGAGTTTTTTTCTTCATACTTCTAAATTTAACTTCACAATTAAGTTTTTGCAAGAATCCTCATCCACAGACTAATCTAACCATGCAGAGTGACATTTTTGGATGTTTCACATGTCACTGGTGCCAAAATAAGCAATGGTTATAACACAAATATATATGAAAGAAACCGTGAGAAAGAACAAGTAAAGGAAAAACTGTAAAGTAATATAATTTAAGGAACGTAAAAATAAGAGAAACAAGGTCACCTTAACACGACCCAGCTCAAATTGAAACATGCTGCTTGTTGTTGGCTTGACAAAAACTGCAGGGAACAGCTTGGTGCTAGCCTCCACCTGATTATTAACAAAAGATTACAACTGGGTAATCCAGGCCAACCTGAAATGCATTTTCTCCTGGAATAGTTTGAGTAATAAAGTTTCAAGTATAGTTGAAGAAAATAACTGGACTTTGATATTTCTATATTCTGGTATAAACTTGGTGATTGAAAGAAAACATCATTAGCAGAAAAAAACAAATCAAACAGATATGTGGGTACTTACTTGGTAGAAGGTAGCTATCTCCACTCCGCTGGAGGTAAAACTTAGCAGGCCTGTTGCTGTGTCTACCAAACAGCCTATCTCAAGTCCTGCACTCCTTCGGCTCTGTCCCAAGCCTGTGGCCTCTCCAGCACACACCATGTAGCAATTGCAGCGTTTCACGCTGAAAAGGAATTGCAAAGCCATTTGTTATAACTAATTGTCCATTAAAGCTGGATTGAAGCATAAAAAAAAATGGAGAAGTAACATTGAACAATTTTTTGAATTATCAGATATTGGGGTTCTTTGACATCTGATGTTCATGAAAAATGATTTTGGTTAAAAAAAAATTAAGATTGATGGCTAAATAATTTTCTTCTTTCAGCACAAACAGCAGTTGTTGGCCACATAATTGTAAAGAAAAAATACTTAGGTACTGGTTTAAAAAGAGTTGAAAGCAACCGTCATTGTGACTTTACTGTTTACTAACCTCTCCTGGACCTTGCCGATGTCATCTCCAATGGTGACAGTCACAGTGCGGGATTTGTCAGGGTCAAAGGTCAAGTCATATTGGTGGAAATCGGAAGTCACCCAACCGACCCACACATTAGACGGCTCCTGGCCTGGAAGTACCTTCACTGAGTAATAATGCTAAAAATAGAGGGTTGTTTGTCATTTGCCACACTGTTCAGCATCAAATTTTTCTATTTATGCTATCACTGTGGCTACATGAGAATCTAGGTAACTTCATCAGTCACTGAAAACTCAAGACAAACAACGGGGCAACTTTTTGTCCTTTTTGTCAGAATATCTAAATGAAAGTACTCTAAGAAATTCAGTATTCGGAGATACATTCACAAAACGAATCCTCTCTTCTTCTTTATTATCTGTTTCCTGGAATGTTCTGTAGTTGAGAGAAATTAAAGTTCTTACTGTGGAGCTCTGAACAAGATTATCGTAGTTATCCTTGTCAACAAGAACATCTTCTAGTAGACGAGCAGAGGAATTGCAGCTCACCAATTCAGGTTTGGCTCTTTTTAGCATGAACCTAGCAAAATGACAACCACACGCACAACCACACACACAAGTGAGAGCATTAGCACACGCTCTTAATTTGGGGTGTTACGGTTTTGATTCTATATCACAGATCGATCAAAATGAGCTTTCAATCTCAAAAGTCAAAATTAAAAGTAGGATCAGCAAAGATAATTCCCCTCGTCCCCCAGGCAACACTTTGCCTGCCCCGTGAGTTATGTGAACAACAAATGTGTTATTGACAGAAAAACTAGTTTGTAGGTAATGCTACACTTGGGTACCATATGTCATTCTTGGCAACACAACAAATATATTGACTGGTAAACTAAGTTATTACGTTTTAAATAAACTACTTACATTCAACCCCATGGCCTTAGTGTGGGTCATCCCAAAATATTATAAAGATTTTATTATAATAATAATAATAAATAATGATTCCCTTATCAGTCTTGCAAGGGGAAATTTAGATTTCTCTGCATTTTTGACGCATTTTATTATATAGGAGCAGTGAGGTGCCAACATATGGCGCTCAGGGAGAAGTTAGGGGTTAAGGGTCTTGCTCAAGGACACCTCGACATACTATATGCAGGACCGGGGGTCCATCCTGCAACCTTCCAATTGCCAGATGACCGCTCTATCCACCCCATTATCACACTTGATACCATGTAGTCTGTCTTTTTAAAGAAGAATTTGAAAATGTATTTGACAGTTGTCAGGGCATAAAACCAACGAGTTGTTATCTTTGCAAATTAAAACTTGATAGTCTGACAATGACTTGGCTGTCAGTGCTAAAAAAAAGCTTCATACAAAAATCGATTCATGACCATCAAACTGTGACACCCCTAAACAATCAAAAGCTTATATTCTTTACTGCAACTTTTTCCTCAGAAAACTACTAAATTCCAACTTCACCGTTGTTTGATTCTAGATGTTTTGTCATGGCTGTGGTCCTTGTGGTTGAGCTCATCTCTTGAACCAGCAAAGCTGTGAGCTGACTTCATCAGCACCTCAAAGTCAGAATCTACTTCAGAGTCCTCCAGCTCTCTCCTGACTGAGATGATAATTGGAACTATTAACAAGAGGACCCCATACTCAACAGTGTTTAAGACAAAAAACTTACCAAGGTCATAACAGAAAATCAGTTGCCTGGATTAATGGCCAAATATATTTAAAAAGCTTGTCTATTTACAAGTCAATGTAACTTACGCTTAAAACATCTTTGAATTTTAGATAGTTATGCCAGGATATAGAATCTGAGCTGTAATACTAAAACAGGGGTGCTCAATACGTCAATCGCGATCTACCAGTCAATTGCAAAGGTAGTGTGGGTAGATCACATGGCATTAAAAAAAGATTGCGATCGACGTATTGACCATCCCTGTTCTAAAATTACTCAATAGTCCTTTCTCTCTTAAATTGTGGCAATGTTGAATTCATCATTAGCAGAAGAGTACTATGCGTGGTCTTTTAAGTGCCAATTAAATATATCAAGACATTTCACATGTGAGGTAATGCTATTATAACCTGTGGTGGTCGTCGGTAGTGCACCCCCTGCAGAGCTGGTCAGGACTCCAGCACACTCAATGGACATGCTAAGGCGGTAAAAGCTCATCTCACTACCTCCACCCTGGTATGAGATTGTCCTCTGAGTGACCCTAATTCCAGATGAGGTATCAGTCATTCCACTGACCCTTGAGACCTTGACGGATGAGAATAGTTTCACAAGTAATCATAAACTTGAAGTATTACAAGAATAATACAATCAGTCATGAATTCCTCCAATCATTCATTGTCTATACCGGCTTAATCTAATTCAGTCTTATATGAAGCTAGAATTTGTGCCAAATATCATTGCGCTGGTAAAAGGAAAATATCCTTGAAAGGTCACAAAAAGATGAATCAGTTCAACTGAATAAGAAGTTTATTCAGAAAAGTTTTGTCAATCAGGTGACATCTTCAGTGTTTGCTGACCGGAATTATCCCCACCCTTATAAAAATACAGTTGAGTGTAAAATACTTTGATAAAAAAACCCTCTCAATTCTACAAAGCACTACAAAATAATCAATGATCTAGAATTCCAAGTGATCCTATGAACTTGTACATACTAACCACAAAGTTGTAATCTTCAGGCAGTATGGTGGTAAATTGAGGCTGTCTCCAGCTCATCCACAAAGCTGGTTCTCGGGCCATGTTGACAGCAAAGGGCTCATAGCCTTCCTGGAAGCCGAACAAAGTGAAGAATTGCAGGGAGCTGACCTGACGGCCCAGGTTCAGCCTTCCTGTCTGGTTCACACCAAGACTGACCACAGGAAGTAGACCTGGGAGAGATGATGAGGCAGTAGAAGCAAAATAAAAGAATTGCCTTTAGAATTTGTCTGGTCTCTGTCTTTTGAATGGATATGATAATAAAAGAATGCATGAATAAATAAGATTATTCATTTATATGGATGTTTTTTTATTCCAATTTGAGCAAAAGGATCAACTCATTTGTTCTAGAGTAGGGTAAACTGTATACATTACATTATTGCAAGATTAACATCAGAGTCTCTGTAACTTTAACATTTGGACTCATTTATCATTCGTCTAATTGATGGTTTAAAGTTACAGACCATCTCTGATATCAAATTCCTTGGCAGCCAACTCTGATCCTCTAGCGTTGAGCAGCAACTCGCCATTGATCGTGACCATCATAGTGTATTCAGCCATATCCACACAAAAGCCCACCACATCACCTCTCTGCCAAGGGCGCCCAAGGTGCTCACTGCCCTGATGGTACCACTGGGCCTAAAAGTCAGGAAGGTAAGCAGTAACATGGAGAGAAGGCAAGAGAGAGAACAAGACAGAAAACCAAGAAAAATAATTACATTTTTGAACTCTGTATTTTGATATTAATTCCTTAGCTTGATTTTGTCCATCAGAGTATTATCTGAATGTATAAAGAAGAGTCAAATCTCACCTTAGATCCATCAAAGACAAAAGCCTGGTCATCTAATCCCAGTTCTCTATCTGGACTGAGGCCTGGCCGTGCCCAGCCTACTCGCATGCTTCCTGGGGTCTCTACTTCAAACTCAAAATACCACTTCCCATGGGTAACAGTGTACGATTTATCTACCCGAAACACTCGAAACTTCTCAGTGGAGATCACAGACGGGTCTGGCAATGTGGCTGCAATTCCAGAATATGGAGATGTTAGGAAATAATCTAAAATTGATTTTTTTTAAACTAAAAAAACTAAGCTTTGATCTGATTGCTTTAAAAGGTTATCTTAATAATGAAATCCTTATCACACAGACTAAATACTCATTGAATCCATGTATTTGTTTGCAAAAGATTATATCTACACTTTTGGAAAATAAAAAAGGAATATATGTAGCATCTAATTCATGAAAAAGTAATTAACACAGAGCTGCAACTTCATTTAGAAAAACTCATTAATACATGTTAATTCAACTTATACAGGTGAAATGAAACTTTAAGCATAGATAAAGGAGAATAAATTGGTTCCAGTACATACTCTTTTCCTGGTCAAGGGGCTCTAGGCTATAGCCATAAGTAAGCAAGGTACAAACAGCTTCTCTGACACCCCCCCTTCCCAGTCTCCTATTCCTGTCATCTAGAAGTCTGTAAGGTACCAGTTGAGGACTCCGCTTGGCCTTAACGTCCTAATACAAGATAGAAGCAGAAATGGCAGACATATCTATAGGACTTAAATATGAATTATTTAGCAGTTCCAGAGCAAGGTCTTAAAAAGTGAACTTGTATTTAATCTGGAAACTACACAGATTAGAGTAGTTTAAATACATTTCTTTCCCTATGCTCTATCCATTCAAGTATGTTCATATCACTATATTTTCTTAAAACACTTGATAAGGCGAAATAAGCATATTCTTTCTTCATTGTTATAAGGCAATAGAAATCAGTGGTACCTTAAATGCATCAACATAGTATTTTCAGTTTGATATTCAACAAATTAGACACATAATATAAGAAACGTATACCTGTTGAACACCGTAGGTCCATCCCTGCCTGATGCGTTCCCTGGCCCAGATGTTGTGATCATTCTCAGCCAGCTGGTCTACCACAGCCTCCAGGGATGGGCTCATAACTACTTGACTCAAGTCTACAGGTGCAGGCCTATAGCCGCTAGGCAAATCATACCTTAGGGAAGCAGTGGAGGACAGGTGTGAGTGCTGTGATCCAGTTTAGATTGCGTGAAGATGTTGTATTATCTTCAAATATAGTCCTATGTTTTCAACCTTTGTTGTTGTTTTGTTAAAATATGTGAGACTTAATTGTACCATAAAAATACTCAAAGCAGGACTACGCAAGGGTTCATGGCAAGGATGAAATGTACTTTTGTCTTAAAATATAACCGGAATGTTACTTACTTGGTGGAAAGCCTCATATATCTCACTTTTTTATCAGCATGATCATCGGCTAATCTTATGTGGAAACCAAGAGCAAGGAGAGTCCTTCATCAGAAAAAACAACAACACAAAAACATATAAAGCCCAGTAGCACTGATGTACAGTACCAAAATGTCAATAAACCTAAAAAGTCCTCATCTTATAAGCTGTCCTACTGATCAAGCCAAGCTGATTTCACTTAAAGAACACTTTATAAAAGGGGGTTATGGATAAGGTGTTCACATGGATTAATAACTATTGGAATCATCAATCAATAATTATGTTTATTTTTATGTTGACTATTTTTTTTCATCAATTCAGTTTTTGAAAATATCTACGTAAAGTTGATTAAATTATTGTTATTTTTGTATTTTTGCTACAATGAATCAAATAACTTCCATTAATGTGAAATGGTTGCACATCCCACAAATCCCACTGAGAAGCATTGCCACAGTCTTCGGTTTTCCTTTCATTTCATCTCATTTAGTTTTGCTGGCCCAACAAAATGCACCTCCTTCTCTTCTTGAATCACTCCTCTCACCAGTCACCCCCCCCATAAAACCATGAATAAGCCACTCTGAACTCATAAGTTCAGTACACTACAGTTGCTTGCTCAGTGCAAGATGGCAGAGTTGAACAAAAATACTGACTGGTAAAGAGATTTATTTATAGTATTAAATATGGCAACACGTTAAAAACGGTGATGTTAGAGAATTATTTTGCAAGGTATATTACTTCCTTGCTCGACATGTTAAGGCTACTGTGCTTAAAACTACTACCATCTCTTCAAGCACTATACATGTAAAAATATTGATTGGTGCATGCTATCTATTACAGTTTGCCCATCGTAAAGACGGAGGGAGAGAGGATTGAGGAGTGCTTGTGGTGTTTCTTTTATTATTTTTGTCGCACAATAACCTACCATTTAGTCATCAGAAGTCAGTTGACAAATCTTTAAATCCCAACCAAATAGTTTCGCAACAGTGATTGAAATGATGAAGCTCACCTGAGAATATCCTGTGCCATTTGGGTGTTATGACTCCTCTCCTGTTCAGACAGCTTGGAGAAATCCATTAGACATGAATCCTGCCTCTTACCCTCATCTTTCACCTGTAAATGAAAGCCCCTCAAATATTTAATAACTGTCGCCAGGGTTAAATAAATCCAACTGTGGAAGCTTTACCCACATTAAATTAATATGTTTCAATAATTGAACAATAATGTACTGATTTATTGGTCATTAATATGTCTGTTTAAAAGAGTCTGTTTGAACTCAGTTAGGCGGGTAAAACGGAGGAAAGTTGTGCTTCCTTTGTGCAAATATGACCTGGATAATCACCTTTTTAGTAATTTCCATGGAAAAGGTGTAGAATGGGGAAGGAGTATGTGTAAAGTTAGTTTATATGGTAGAACTAGATGAAAGGTGCACCAAATTAAATCTCTTCATCATCAGTGCTCTACTGTTTCTCTAATCCTACTGAATTGATAGTGTTATTCATCAGTTTCTTACAGTTCCATGTGTCCAGCCGTGATCCATCTTGTCCATCACCCATAGTTCATGTAAATTTTCTGCCAATCTCTCTCGTATATGCTCCAGTTGTAGAGGCAACACCACCTATGCAAGTATCATCAGTGAATAAATGGTGATTAAACCTTTCATGTAAAAAGATATAATAATGGATTCGGCTTGTATCAAAGGTAAAAGTTAGTTCCAATGTAAACATACAT
>OMLC01000030.1:3786-21358 GCA_900302585.1 Regalecus glesne
TTTTTGACCCATCCTATTGTATAGGAGCAGTGAGCTGCCAACACATGGCACTCGGGGAGCAGTTAGGGGTTCAGTGTCTTGCTCAAGGACACCTCGACATGCTATTGCAGGGCCGCGGATCGATCCTGCAACCTTCTGATTTCCAGACGACCGCTCTACCCACTGAGCTATGCCACCCCCCAAAGTACCTGAATCATGGATCAGCTTTGAGTTAAAAAAATCAATTAAATTCAAAAAAACTTTTTTTGTGAAGCCTTATGTTTTTGACTCACTACATATCACTGCTAGGCATCGGTTTAAAATATGGTCAAAGCAGTTTTGAAGAAGCTTTATTCATGTGTCATTGTACATACATACATATGAAATGTGTCCCTCATTTAACCCATCCTATTGTATATGAGCGGAGGGCAGCCACAGCACCTGAGGGGCCATTAGGGGTCCACTGTCTTACTCAATGACACTTCAAAATACTTTCTGTAGGGACCAGGATTCAAACCACTAATCTCCAATTACAGAGAACAAATTCCATCAGCCTTGGTGGTGTGGCCGTTGAATAGTCATTTCATCAATGGTGTCCAGTATAATGAGGGAGTACAGCCATAAAGGCAAAAACACACTGCTTGAGAATGTTTCAGCTCCATCACTGGGGAAGGATAAAGAATAGCTTAGCTGACTGTGTGTGTCCCCAGGATATCCTCTGTAAACAAACCACCACAGTACAAGGAGATGTTCCCATACAGGAAAGAGGTTAAAAAGGACTTCCTCATAAAATACAGTGTTATTTTAGAATAATATCGGCATCCTCTCATTCAGGTCTTCAAACATCTCATCCACTATAGGTTACGTCAAATTCTGGGTGTGTGCACAGTGGAGCTCCTGGTATGGGAACAATGCTAGACATGGACAAAATGGGGTTCCACAACTCGCGTTTTTATGTCCTGCGTTTTTACGCATCATGATTAGTCTCCAAGTTGTGAGAATGTACATGAACCAAGATGGAATGTGGTGGATTAAGGCCAGACGCCCTTCCTGATGTGCGCTCTCTACCATGGCTAAATGCTGGTATAGGGGGTGGGGATGAACCAAATTGGGGTTACCTCTGGTTGGGGTCCCTCTGGGAGACTTAAAAGGGGTTTCTCAGGAAGATAGAGAGAAGAGGAGGGGAGAGCCAAGTGGGAACAAAGTACCAGGCAGTCTTTGCCGTCCATCGAGGGGGGGCAGAGCTCAGTGGGTAGAGCGGTCGTCTGGCCATCAGAAGTTTACAGGTTTGATCCTCGGTCATGCAGAAAGCATTCAAAGGTGTCCTTGAGCAAGGCATAACCCCTAACTGCTCCCCAAGCACCATACGGTGGAAGTTCACTGCTCCTATACAGAAGGATGGGTTAAAATGCAGAGAATTCCAAATTTACCATTGAGGGACTGATAAGGGAATCCATTCATTTATTTTCATTTATCTGTTGTTGTCTCTGGTATCAGTCTGATATCACTCTTCCTCCACTGTCTGTATCAAAATATGGTCAAAAACCAAATTATTCTTTTTCAAAAAGTTCTTTTCACACGTACCCACTGTATTCTATTCTCCCTCTCCCAGTCTTGATCTCTTTGTCGTGAGTAGAGGGAATACAGGCTGACTAGCTGCTCTCTCTGGTAGCACTGGCGATTTCAATCTAATCCCAATGGCTTCCTTCTACGTGAGCCCTCAGAGCACAAGCGTGCCATGTGAATATGTGTTTGTGTTGGATGAACGATATGCGCACACACAACTAAGGCACATATGACAAATGATCCTCACTGCATGTGTTCAGGATGTACTGTGAGTTGTCCAACACCTGCAAGAGGCAGTCCTTAAATAGGATCAACTACATCTGCATATCTATTTCCCTCTCTCTCTCTCACACACACACACACACAGACACACACACACACACACACGGTTCCGGGAAGTCCAGTGCAATGGCTGGTGTCTTTCGAGCCTCCTAAATGAGAGCATCTCTCATGCACATCTTACTGCAATAGTGTCACCATGGCAACAGGCTCACCAAAAAGATAAAACCCAAATCTAGGTCAGTCAGTGAACTCTGCTGTGGCTCGATGGAACTTTGGAGGGTCGGCCTTCTCAAATGCCACTAGTCTCCTCTTAAAGGGACATTAAAGTTTTCATGTGATCAATCAATAGGAAGCTTGTGACAAGTTTGCTGCCAATGTTCACAAAAATGCCATGTTCCCCTTCCCCTTCCCCTGGGGGGGTTCAAATCATCACCACAGATGCATCAGAGAGTGCATCCTCATCGCCCTCACACTCATCCTTGCTTTCATTCTCTCAGGCCCTCTTGTGACTAGTTATTTTTGCACCGTCATTGTTCTCTGTGAAAGTGTCCACGTTGTGCTCATGACTGCAGAGCCAGTGTTTGTGGATCCAACTGCTTTTTGAGGTTCTTGTCCAGCAGCATCAGACAATGGATGGCCAGGCTCCTGCAATCTTCGTCAGCATCCCCTTCAGCCACATCTGACAATGACAGAACAACAATAGGCTATAACAAGAGGCTATTAACAGCTTTTAGTAGCTTTTAACAACTGCTCACAAGTATAGAAATCTCCAGAAAACAAGGAATTGATCTGTAAATGTTGCTCCACGTTTTATGTTTCTGGTATTTTTATCTTAAAATAGCTGTCAATGAATTTAATTAGCCTTCTCCACATGATGATTTCTTCAAACATCAGCTTGCAGTTATGTGTTTAGGGTTTGTTATTATACAGAATGAGTTTGGGAGTATGCGCTTTGGGAACTGATGGTCTCATGGGTCTAATCTAATCTGATTTGAAATGACCTTTGAACAACAGCTCTATAGAAATGTATTCACCCCAATTGTCACTCCTAGGATTCATGATTATCATGTCCTCTGTACTTAATGTCACTGTGCTCCATGCTGTTTGCCCTGCTAGCTCTGTGACCGCTATCATTGCAGGGTAAAAGAAACAAAAAAGTCCATTTGAAGATGAGCCAAAAATGCCCCAGGTAGTCTATGCAGTACAGGATATCCTGATTCCTCATCACTTCCCAGCAGCGCTCTCTCCAGCTGTGCATGGAAATCTGTTTGTATGTGTTTGTGCATTTCTAAAGGTGGAAGGGACATCCCTGACACGTTAGTCTGCATGGATGTTTTCTTTGCCACATGACCATGTGCTAGCAACTGGATCAGTCATGACCTCATTCAGACCAAACCGCTTCAGAGTATAAAGCACATGACTCTACAGAGAGTGAGAGAGGTCCGTTTTTATGTGCCACATTAGTGGACATGAACTCGGATGTAGCTTGGGGGAATAAGGCCGGATGCCCATCCTGATGTCCTGCGGTGGGATTGAACTCTCGGTGCCTGACTTTTCAGCATGCACTGTACTGTCAAGTGTAATTGGTTGACTATTGGCCCTCATCAGAGTATCATGAAAGACCTTCTTCCCCAGAAATTGGTTTGTTTCAGACATAATTCATATACTCCTCTGTCCTCTGACTTGTGAGCATTTGTTACTTCACAGCCAGTGTGTGGTTACCTGCCAGCCAGGTCCTGGTCTCCATAAGCTGTTCACCAAGCTCCTGAAGAAGATTGTGACTGGGCATGCTCAGAAACACAGAGCAGATGGCGAATAGGACTCCTTTTCTCACTGTCCTGTCACACAGAGGACAGATCAGAAATACCGCCACCAACTGTCAATCGACCATCACACAGGCTGTTAAAGATGCTTCATGGAAGATATTGAAACTATTGACTTGTGTTTTGAGTTGCTCTGGCTAAGAGTGTTTCTTTGAATGTATAAAAAGGGAATATTAAGATGGTGATGCTGCTGCTGGTCTTTAACTGGCATAGAGTTTATGTATGCAGTCCCACAGTGTTAAGTAGCATCCATCCATCCATTCATCGTCAAACACGTATCTGAAGTCGGGTCATGGAGTCCTGCTGGAGCCTATCCCAGCATTCATTGAACGAAAAGCAGGGACACACCCTGGAGAGGTCAGCATTCCATCTCAGGGCTTCAGCAGTAAGGAGGGTTCAGTGTTTTGCCGAAGGGCACTTCAACATGCTTTCTGCAGGGGCCGGGAATCAAACCACCAATATTCTAATGACGGGATGACCGCCCTACCTCTTGAGGTATGCCACCCCTTACATACCCCCTCTATTTTAGGTAGCAATTTATCATCAATTACAGAATCAGCCAATCACAGCTACTCCTGTGCATTTATACTAGGGTGCTCTTCTGGTTGGTGCCTCTGTTGCTAATGTCTGCACATAAACTGGTTTTAGACCTTTGCAGGCTTTCTTTTCCACAGAGTATAAAAGTATCAGATGCACGCTGGCTCTGATTTTTTGCAAAGGCAATGAACTCTTTTAAGCATTACTGATCGATAGAATTCTGTTGATCAGTGATCTACCATAATTTCCCCCTGTGGGACTAATAAACGAATATCTCATCTTATCTAATCTTGTGCACTTTTACCCAATGAGATTAGGTGATCTCTGAAAAAAGCTTTGTGCAATTGAAGCTTAGCCTTTCCCTGTACATTTAGATGCAGTCTGTTATGCCACACACACACACACACACAGATGAGGGCCACACTTACTGGTCAACATGGTAGCGCACCGTCCACACAAAGTCTAGCAGAGCACAACCCATCTGAGGGGCTATCTGCAAAACATGCAAGTTATGCAATGCATGACGACAACATGACAGAGTTTCCAATATACAGTAGATATGGTGGATGGGATTCAACACTTGTGTGATTCATTGAGGTCTTACTGGTGCATTGACAGCCAGGTTCACAAGGAGGCCCAAAGTGTGGATCAGCCGGCCCAGTACAAAGTGGTCACTGCCTAGCAGGTCAAAGGTCATTTGGGGCCTAAGGAATGAACAAGCCATTTTGGCGGCAGAATGAGTCTCAAGACCCAGTGCACAATCGTATCTTGTGACTAAATTATTCTGTGCGAGGGGAGACACTCACTTATCGTAACTGCACAGCAGTGGGAAGAAGAAGTAACCTGCAACAGGGGCGTATCGGTTCGGGGTGACCTTGGCTGGAGGATGTGTAACCCCCTGTGGGGTCCAGAGAAACAATGTCAAACACTGCTAATATCTAACATTACTGACCATGCAGCGGAGCTGGACACGTTACCTTGCTGAGTCTCCTTGTCTTGCTCTGAATCCTCTTCTCCACCACCTGTCGCCAGTGGACTGGGTCATCGCCTGGGTAAGGCGTCAAATCACTTATTGTAGTCATGCCCTCTGATGCCCCACCTTTACTGGTGACTGGTTGTGAGAGTTCCTGGGCTGACGTGGCAAGGACCTGACAAAAGAGGTCAGGTTAAAGGTGCATTGTGTCAAACTCAACCGAACTGCTGATACATAGCCTGTGACTTTACCACTTTTGGATGCATCCTTATATTGGAGCCAGTTTGGACAAAATGGCAGTATTACATTCAGACAGCATGAAGTTTTCGTGCAGCTGACACAATGTGGTCAGGATAGACCTGCCATAAGGAGGAGGAGGATAGGCTTGTTTTACCTCCAGCATGTCCAAACGTTGACGGAGGCTGTAATTCAATGTGTAGAACTCTGCAGTCAGATACTGAACCACCTACCAAGGGAAAGTACACAAACATAAGAGGAATTACATCCCAAAATGACATTTCAACACCAGAAAAGTGGTTTGCCCAGCTGGAGCATTTCTACTCAATGTGTATAAGCATCATCATAGATGGTTCATAAAAAATATGATTTATTAATATGATCATATGTAGACAATAGAAACATGACTAAAGATCACTCATAAAATGAACATAGCAATAAATCTGATGATCAAGTTGAAGTTTGCTGATAAAAAAGACAGTGCAGCAACAGAGGTTGTAGGTCTTACAGGCAGAGAGTCGGTGACGGCGAGGGCCACCATCGCACCGTGTCTGAGAGGCAGGAAATCAGGGATGCTGTATTTATCTACCATGTGTAGAAGCACCTTGGTCAGCTGGACACTGACCTGAAAATGGCCGACATGAGATGCAGATGTTCAGTTGCAAGTTTAAAGTGACTAAAACTACTAATCTTCATGTTTTTGACAGTTAGACAAAAGCATCTGCAGAGGAATGAAAAGGACATGAAAATGGAATGTAAAAAGGAGTTTATGGAAAACCAATGATAGCATATACCACATTTCCACCCTCCTGTTACTTTGAACAGCTGAGTGTGGAAGAAAGGTGAAAAAGAGAGTGCAGGCAGGGTGGAGTGGGTGGAGAACAGTCTATACCTAAATCATAATTTTAAGTGATTCTTGAAATTCAATTCAGTTTAATGATGTTTTCAGTTTAAAACAAAACATACTACAGCCCAACATAGATGGCAGCTGTAACTCTTTGTGCACAGCAGGCAGTCATGAAGGTAACTGGTTTGAGTTGTCTGTTTTCTCACCTCTTTGGTAGTGGAGATGTTCTTCCTCACCAGGTCCTCCACTGCTCTCAGACTGAGCTCCACACGCATGGGGTCCTCTGAGGACAACAAGACTGAATGGAAACCAAGACAAAAACAGCACAATAAGAATCCGCCTGATAGGAACCCGATATGCAGGAGGTAAAAAAAGACAAGGAAAAGGTGAACATGAACATATAATTAGGTAAAATACAATAAAGTAACATGATATTTAAGTCAAAGGTCAGAGGATCGCTGATAGAATAGAACTTGATGACCTTTGACCAGTCCTAATCCTTACCTTCGAGACAGTCTCGAAGGTATCGAGGGGGCCGGGCTTCGCTCATCTTCTGGTCCCCAGACATGTCATACGGTGTAAGGTCATCATCGCTGGACAAGAGACACTATATTGGGCTTAATTCATACTTCTACAATCCTTACTAGAGCTGAAATTTTTTAGTGCGGAAAAGACAATAAAACTATGTGAAATCTACCTGTTATTTTTCCAAAACAAGACACAAACCAGCAAGAGGATGCTATTCATCCTCAAAATTGATGTACTGTAAAGTGCTCAGGAACTGATACGTGTAGTAACGTGTGGTTGGTTAACATGACTAGATGATGGCGGTCCTCCTTACCTGTCTAAGTCAGAGTCTGGCTGGGTTACTGGGGGCTTAAGTCTTGGGTTAGACTGGGACAGAGCATCCCGTGGGGACAAACTCACCCTATTGGTCTCCTGGGAAGAATTCTCCCTGCAGATGAGAAAAAGAGGGGGGAAATAGAACTCCAGAAAAAGCTGTAAAATCCTGAAAACAAACTATATCAAATGAGAGTAATCTGAGAGAAAAACATGTGAAACACTCAAAGTAGTGCCTTACAATAGAATAGAACTGCCACATGACCAAGGCTGGGGGAATTTGTTCTTTGCATTTAATCCATCCTATTATAAATAAGGAATGAGTGCAGATGATGTGCAGTGCTTGGGGAGCAGTTAGGGGTTCAGCATCTTGGTCAAGGATACCTTGATGAGCTATCTGCAGGGATCGAATCAGTAATCTCCAAGTGCTAGATGACCGCCCTACATCCTGAGCTATGCCGCTCCACTTGATGCACAAATGGAGATTGGAGGACCAAACAAGATAAGTCATGAATATTACTAGTCCATTATGAAGCACTTTAACAAATGAGATGGAAAGGAAACACATGTAGAAGATAAAGAATAAGGGACTGTATGGAAGTTTTTTGATTTGTTGGAATTAAAGCAGTTATCCATACTGACCCAATGACAGGCTCAGGATCAGGCTCAGGCTCCTCCTTTTCACCGGTCAGAGGAGTCATCAGAGCCAGCAGCTGCCTGGTCTCCTCAGTGTGCTTATACTGCAAGACAGAGCAACAACAATCATACAAAAGCCAATGCAACACGATGCAGGTGTAGAGCAGCAGATGGGTTAATGTTCTGTCAATCTTAGTACTGCAAACAAAGAATTGAATTTTGAAAATAGCTAGACAAATCACCCAACATCCCAGGGTTGTAGTAACAACAGTTTCAGTATGAAAAAAGATATATTTGGTACTATCTACAGAAGTGTCAAGTAATATGAGTGGGTTGCCTTGGAGCTACTCAACAGCAAGTGCCAAGGGACTTGCAGTTAAGGTGTTGAGGCCCAGAAACCCACTTTTCATCCCAGCCTCATCCCTGGCCACTTCACAACCAATGAGGACACAAGTCCACATGGCACCACCTAGTGGTCATTCACAACACAAGTGTTGGATGGGTGTTGGATGGATGGATGTTTTGTTTCCTGCTGTGTTCTGTGTAACATGAATTGACAATAGAGAAGAAGTCAATCGATCCATCTATCCACCGTTAACTTATCCAATAACTATCGTTTGATCTAAGTATCCCACAGGGAGCTGGACACAAAATCTCGCTATGCACGTATAATGACAACAAAGGCATCCAATGCCATTCCATTCTATTCTATTCTCTGTCAAAAAAACTGTCGATATTTCAATCTACTGTCTAAGAAAAGAATCTTAGCCATACCTCAAATTTTAGCCTGGTCCCGGTTGCGTCCGTACGGGAGCTGAGACATTCCCCGACCACCATGCCCATCTGCCTGATACGGAGCACGCTGCTGTCCAGGTGGCTCTGTATCCCCCCCAGGAGACACTGCAGCAGCTCTTGAGAGAGCAGTGATAGAGAAGGACTCAATTGGTAGTCTTTACAACAACAACAATAGATCCTCTCAGAGATAAACTTAGATAAGGCTTTAAAATTATAGTTGTGGTACTTTATAGTAGTTTTGTATTTTCCTTGTCACATCATAGTGTAACAGAGCATTTATGCTTGTTTATTGGGTGTATTAAGGCAGTGGAGTGGAGCATTTTACCAGGGCGGAGCTCATCTAGCTCCTTGTCTGACAGCAGTCCCACACATAGCAGTAAAGCCCGGCTAATGTAGAGCTGCTGGTCCAGAGGAGTGTGTCTGACCGCACTGGGGTTTGCCCAAGCCTGGCACACCGACCGCAGCAGCTGGACATCAACACAAGTGAACATACAAAGCCCATTGCACACATAAACACATGTCAGACCAATAAGGGCATGTGACTGCGTATCATTCAATAAGCACACACTGACAGTTCCCACCTGACACAGCAGTGGCCGTCTCTCTGGGTCCATTGCAAGGTAACCAAGGAGAATCCTTAAGACTCGAGTCTGGGATGAAGGAAGAAGAAAAAAAAGTTGGCACAACGTATAACTACTTTTTTATCAGAGGAGACAGCTGTCAAACTGGGATCCACCATCTCACCTCATACTTATACTGGAGCAGGACCAGTTTATAAGTGATAACATACTGAGCTTTCTTATTCTTCAACACCAGGTTTCCTATGATCCGGCTTAGGGCCTCTGGACTGAAAAAACAAAAACACAGAAGAGGTAGATATACACATATCAAGAAGGAGTAGCTTTCTTTGTTAATTCAATAGCACTCAGCGACCCCTCCTTATATATATTAAGTATTGTTTATCAAGAAAACCAACAGATTACACATGGCACCTTTAACTTCTTACCCATTGACAGCCAGCACCAGCCCAGTGAGCATGCTCTCAAGCCAGCGCTCTGGAACCTTTTCTACCAATTTCCAGCAGACTCTCTGCCACACCATGTCTGAGCGTGTACATGAAGACAACCGTGGGGCCATAACTGCAAACAACAGCTCTGTGGGAGCAGGAGAACAAACACAAGAGGCTCTAGCATGGCGTAATTAAATGATAATGAATCACCAATGATAAAAAATTTCTTGAGTCTAGTTGAGCTTGGGAAATTTGTGGTGAATAAAAGGCTTGCATATGGAATTCAACTCACCGCTGTGTCCCTGGATACACACTTTTCCGAGGGTCTGAGCCACAAAGGTCAAGGAACAGTCTTTGCTCTCTGTTGAAGAAACAGAATGAAAAACTCAGCACAAACACAGAATACTTTCACCCAGTGGCCAACAGATCCATTTTCAGTATGGCTTACACTAGTCGCAATGGATCTCCAAACCTTAGCAGTGTCAGTACTATGCCCTAACCATTGAGCTACACACAGAATGAAACCCCTAACCCTAGCATGTTAGCGTTATGTTCTACCAATGACAAAGGTAAGCACAATTTCTGGTTTCAATAGTCATAACATCTCAAATGAGCCACATTAAACAAGCGGTTAACAGACGGTCCCTCACCTCTGAGGGCTTGGCAGGTTCTTTCCAGAGCAGTGAGCATCTCTCTGGCAAGCAGCGGGTAGTACTGCTGAGGGAGGAACAGGACCTTGTTGTGAGGATACAGTCTGTTGCCGGTGAGATCTGACAAGGCAGCCAGCTTTCCCACCAGGCTCTCGCGGAGCTGGGGGGAGTCAGAGGGACCAGCCCCCTGGCAGTAGGACCACAGCAATTCTGCAAGACGGCCGCTCTGGAGGAAAGTCTCAAGGATCTTAACTAGGAGGTCCAGACCTGCGCTTGGACTAATGTGGATAGACAACAAAAGACTCTAGAGGACAGACATAATGGAAAAAAGGCAAATACTTTCACTGCTTAAAGCCAGAGAGTAAAAAGATTATACCTCAGTGCTCCCAGCCCCTCCATCAGAACTAGCAAAGCCTGCTCTGGAGGACCACGGAGGAACAAGCCATCCCACAATTCTGTGCGCCGAGCCACCGTGAGGTCCTGCAGCCAGTCAGCACTTATGTTTGCAATGAGGAGTTGAAGAGTCTGAGAGTAGTGGTTCTTCCTGAACTCTTCTCGCTGAGCTGGCCTGGTTGGACTTTCTGGTCCATCATCCAAGTAAGTGCCGAGCATCTGAAGAACAGCAATCCGTTCCACATTGTTGAGAGAAGTGCTAAGAGTCCTGAAATACTGGCTCACTTTTAACCGGACCTCAGCCTCCGGGGCAAGGGACTCCATCCTACAATAGATGATTATGAAACAGTTACTTTTGCAATTTCCTTCATGTCATATCTATCGTGAGAAAAAAACATGTAAAAAATTAAAAACAACAACAATGTAATGCACCGTAATGAAAAGTGCACCGTTAAAATGAAATTAGACAGACGAAAACAGGCAAAAATTAAAAAAGCAGAAATAAAATATATGAGCAAGTTAGCGACAGAGCTCAGGCTAGAGTTTAGGGACAGTGAAATAGGCAAGACGGACGGGTCGGACATGTGTGGAGGAGAGATGCTAGTATACTGGGAGAACGATGCTGAATGTGGAGCTGGCAGGCAAATAAAGAGGTACTAAACACTAAAGCGTACGTTTGAGCTGTAAAATAAATCATAAGACAGTTAGTTGACTTCACACATCCATGCCAGTGTCAACATCAACATTTATTCGCATCGCATGGGTTGAAACTGACTCACCACACACCGTATTAAATAAGCTCTGACGGGTTGGATGCAGAGATCAAATTCCGTTGTATTTTTGCATGGAAAAATAATTGCCATAAAGTTTCGTACCACTTATTGGTAGACGACCGTGTTTCGTGTTTACTCAATGAAGGATTACGACTTGAACGGAATTGCTCCAAATCTGGAGTACCACCAAAATATGTCCGTGTCAAAGCAACAGCAAAGCAGAGTGGTTCTGGTAATAGCGTTCCCAGTTTAGCGTTCAAGTACACGACCGTTTCAACAAACTATCTGAAAAATCAATTTTAAGTCGGGTTTAATGTGTTAATCCACGCAGAAACGTATAGATCTCACATTTTGATTTAAATCTATATTTACATTACATGTAGCAGACGTTTTCCCAACATTGCTTCATTGGAGTGAGAATAATAGACCCATGATAAATGGACTGCTACACAAATAAATCTCATCTGAATCGGATTGACATTCTGGTTTTATCAACTGGCATCAGAGAATGCTGCATATTCATATCAGAGAGGGGAACACTGCTATACGTGCATAATAACAGTAGCCATATCCTAGCAGGGCTAATACCATAACTAATGGTAGAATAAGTATATCTGCCAGATAGAAGTCATAGGATTGTAATATCTATGTAACAGTCCATTTGCAACCAGAGTCAATTTTAAAAGCTACATAGCTCAGGAGGTAGGATGGTCATCTGATAATCGAGGGATTCCTAATTTGATCCACGGCCCCTGCAGAAAGTGTGTTCTAGTGTCCTCGAGCACAGCACTGAAGACCTACCTGACCCCCAGCCGTTCTGCTCACGGCTCCTATACAATAGGATACGTCAACAGATTTCATTATGAGACTACGATGAGGAGATGAAGTGGCTTCCCTTCCTTTCCCAACTCCAATAGGACTTGTCAAATCCTCCCTGTCTGCAGTGGTTTGTCTTGTCAGGATCAGGGACATGGAACACTGTAGGTTCCTTTCAAAGGGCATCAGGTTGTTCTGCCCACCGCAGCCAAACGGACTGTCATCAAGCATAGAATCTAGAGAGCCACATGGCTTTGAGAAGATGGAGTTGGCTTCAGGTAAACAATTCAGAATGAAGAGTCAGTCAAACAGTCGTTTTATTCATTTTATTCTTCTAATGTTAACTTCACCGTTTGTACTTTTTATCCTTTTTACAATGACGTGAAATTATATTTCTCCCCAATAACAATTAGGATTACATCTTCCAGGGGATCTTCAAAAATAATGTACAGCAGTAACCAATACTGTTATAATTTATACATTTATCTCTCAAAATAAGAATAAACTTCAGTTTTACAATTTATCTTTTCTACAACATCCTCATTCTTCATCCTCCCATGTCAGTGAGATAGCGACGCAGGCACGAGTCCTGCGGCCTTGTGTCCATGGGCCTCCAGAGTCCTGAGGTGACTCGGACGCCGGACACAGGTTCGAGTCCAGAATAAAGTCACACGTGATCATTTTTCATTTTGCTTTACATAGTTCAGCCTTAATGAGTGTGGACCTAAATGAACTGGCAGTCGGTTGGTGCTGACCTGGAGTTGGTTGGGTTAGTTTTGGATGCGGTCTGACCCAGATGCACAGTGTTGAGACTATAAAACCGGATTGTTAAATGCAAACTCTGACCCGGAAGTGTTGGGAGGGGTACTTTTTGAGGTTCAGGATGACCTGTCGAAGTGTGCGGGTGGTTCTGAAGGTCAAATGTGTGTCTTTGGTCATTCTGTAAGCGAGAGGCTGGGTGGTGGCTGAAACTAGAGGGACATTAGAGCTTGTTTAAAGTGCATTGGAGAGAGGGGGATCTGTGTGAGCCGCCAGCGGTAGCTCCGCTATGCGGGAAATGTTGGGACAGGTTCGCGGCCTTGGATCACATCTCCGGTTGTTCATTTTCGAGAGATTGCGCAAGTTTCTCGAACCGTCCGCCAACGCAAAACATGCTGAACAATGAGAAGGGGAAGTGGTTGAGTTCACTATACTATCTGCTGCAGCTTCCAGGTCGATATGATAAGAAGCCCTACACTGCGCTCTCTGCTAGCAGTACACCGCTTACTGGGTACAACCCGAAATCAGACAGATGAGGCAAGGCCTAGGAACCCTCCCATCACCAAACAGACTGGGAGAGCTCGGAACCAGTCTGAACGTGGAGTCACCGATGCCGGATCGAGGCCATACTCAAACTAAGATCTCACTACATCAGATGCTAACTCTACAGATCTCAGAAGCATGTAGATTTCACAAGACTACAGACTTGTAAGAGTATCAGACTGGGTGACATGTGGTGGAGACCATTAGCTTAACACGCGGCTCCCGACCTCAGCGGGAGGACGCTGCCGTTATCTACAGTGACCGTGACCTTGAAGAGGTCTCCGAGATGACCTCTGTCAGCTGGAATCGAGCCTCGTTTGCGGGATATTAGCTTCAACCAGAGACCACGTAGGCTCCGCGATAAAACACTCCCCCCCACGTTTCTCGCGGAAAGAGTGTTCGAGTAGAATTGACTGTCTCGGTTTCAAAACTCCCATCAGTGAATCCCCAAAATACGCCAAAGTATATTTACAGACTTCCTTTTCCAGCAGAAGCGAATGAGGTGATTTTCTCAGAATAAGAGCGTCATCGCAGTGTTGGTGGTGGAGTGAGATACTGATTAATACAGTGCGAGTTTTGACGGGTGAGGGACCGACGGGTTACTGTACACGCTACATGCTCGAGTGGAACACAGGCAAGTTGTTGTTTTTTTCTCAGCAAAAGACAAGAGAACTGAACATTTCTCTCCCCACCCCTGCTATAAAAATACCTAGAGACTCTAGAAGGAGTATAGAAAAGAACTTTACATGTACAAGTCATTTACAGCCAAGGCCATTTTCCCTGTGGAGCGGCAGGTGGAGCATAGCAGTAAGAGGGGTTTGGAAGGGGGAGGACAAGGTGGTGGAGTACAGTTCACTGCTAGTGTTGTGGTGCACCCCTTGGCGCAGGTACCCGTTAAAACAACACATGAGCTGCCGACAGGAAACATAGGCTACGACTCAACACGTTGGGCGTCTCGACCATCAGAGATGAGCACGGTCGAAGACAAATCCTCGAGACGTCCCCTTTGTGTTGAGGTGGGGACAGACGGCGTGGCCTCGGCCTACCGCAAATCCCCTGTGCCATCGCCGAGCTCCGAGGCGACAGAAAACAAAAAAGGGTCTCAACAGAGAAGGAGATGAGAAGTCAAGTTGGTCAGACCTGACCAGCAGTCCACCGTTCGTTCACGACACTGTGGCTTGCTAGCCATGCAGCGTCTCTTCAGTCTTTGGGTCCTCCTTCAAGAGAGGCTTGCAGCCCCCTAAAACTCCACCCTCACACCTGCAGACAAGCTCAGCTCCACTTCCACACGTTTCAGTGAAACACATCTGTGAATGATCAGAGTGAGAAGCAGGTGAAACTGTTCTGACAAGGCAACAGCTTGCTAGCGCCTTCTTGAGCTGCCGCTGGGGTGTTTCCCTTGCGTGAGTTTTGTAGTTTCACTTTAACAAGTGAATGAGATGAGCTAGCTAATCCCCGCAGCAGCTATGAAGTAGCTTAGCTATGTTTTCCTTCTGCAGCTCTATGTATTCCCCTTGACGTGGGGGCTAAGGTGTGAATTTAGGATTGCGTCCCCTCATGACAAATCATTTGCCTTGTTTTTGACAACACCATTTTTTTTCATAATTGAAACAAAACAAAGTGCAAATTTCTACAGAGTGTGTTATTTCCTATACGAGTTGAACGTCAGCATGTTTCAGTCTTGGACCACCTCTTGGACTCGAAAGACGCTTGTCCAGCAGAGATAGTCACTAACCTGGATTAGCTCCCTGTCACTCAGCGAGAGATCGCTGGGGATCAAGTGGGCCTGACAACAAAAAAAAAGACTACATCTCCCAGATCAACCATCTGCTTTGCTCTTATGAGGTGTTAGCAGTATTCTTTTATAAACGTATGGTTATAGGTGTGACTGCTTACGTCTTGTCATCTTGAAGCATATGCACATCATTTCATGAGGAATGCTACATATGCCAGTTTGGAGTTTCATGTGATCAAAGTGTTAGTGACATGAGCATAGAATGATGGGAAATGGAGTCTTTTTCAGATGAGTTGCCCAGCTCACCTCGACCCCAGGACTCTGTTTCATAGTAAAAAAATAAACCATCCCGCACAGAAGATAGTATGTCGCCGGTGTTCCTGTCTGGTCAGCGGACACCCTCAGCAACCTTTACACAACATAAAGCACAAAGCAAATGTGAACACACGACACACACGCACACACACACACAAACCCTCAGGGCATTTCCCACTTTTCCGACCCTAGAAATGTCCCTCACCTGGGTTTACAGGAGAAAGCCCAATCACAATAGAGAGTCAGGACGTGAGGAAAAGCTTGATTGGTTCAATAGGTAACACAACAGACTCACACCAGTTGAAGAGAGCCGAAGAGAGCCAATGGCCCATCTGGGTCTCCTGATCAAAGCTTCATACGGTTTCGGCCAATCAGTGAGGTTGAAACACGACTCAGCCTGATTCACCAGAACCAATTCTAAGTTTTCATGAGGAAAGGTCCTGCTCGGTAAAAAAGGTTCATTTCTACGTGTCAGCAATAGTCCCCACGTTGTGGGGGTGGACACGACTTAGATGAAGCTTGGGGGATTAAGGCCGGATGCCCTTCCTGATACCCCACGGTGGGTTTGAACCCACACCCTCTGGCTCATCATTCCTGAGGTGTGCACTCCCCCAGTGAGCTACCGTGGTCCCCAAACCTCCCACTCGGTGACATAATAAATATATGTGAATAGTCAATACTTGAAATTATCTTTGCTTAGTGACTGAATTTCAAATGTCAGCCAAACTTTTTGGGGTCATGGGTCGGATGGGGGAAAACGAGGAGGTGGGGCGATTCTCTCACATACCCATTCACACCTTCACGTGCACCACAGAGATAGACACAGGTCCCTCCCCCCAAAACATGGAGGTCACGGGAACCCGGGTGTGCTCAGGGGACAAACTCACACATGCACACATGCAGACAAACGTGTAAGCTCAAATTCAAGGAAAACTTTACCCCAAATAGCTTATTATTTAGACCAATGTGGACAGTGCCCAAAAAATAAACCAACAACAAAACAAAAAAAAAAACCTCCTTCAGTTCTGCTTCTAGGGGGGTTCTGAGAAGAATCTTGGGTTTCCCTTGAAAACGTCACCAGAATAGTTTTAACTTCCCTCCTCAGTAGTCTATAGTCTGTCTCCGGTATTTCAGATAGTCCACCAAGTTGATGTGATTGGTCAAGAGGGGGTCTACTTGACCTCAAGGATGGAGGGATTGGACTCCATGATGGCCACGATGATTTTGTCGATATAGTCCTGGAGGCGGTAGTTGATCTCCTCCTGTTTGTGGATGGCCTCCATCAACTGGGAACACATAGACAACAGGTATCAGGTGAAAACCACAACATTATATCTGTAAAAGGGAGCTGCAGCTACTGATCCACGTAGCACTGACCTCTGCCCGGGACACAGAGTTAATCTCGGCGGCCAGCGAATCTGAGAAGGGGGCCGACATCAGGTTCTTGGCTCCCTGGATACTCAGGTTGATGATCTGTCCATTCAGCTCATCATTCTGCTCCTTTAGGCTTCGGTTGTCCTGAAAACAAATATTCAGGAGGCTTGATGGGAAAACCGAACAAAATAGCTGTGCACACAGTCGACCCCTCTCAGCCAAGGGGGATGACATTCAAATGATGCATAGAACCACATGACTTGAGACACTTCATGTGCTCAGTAAGGAATATTTGAGAGGTACAATCAGGGTATGTGAATACTGGTTCTTCCTCTAGTCTTGCTAAACTTTTAGTCCTGGTCAGGAAGAAACACCAGGAATGAATAAGTTTAGAGTGACAAATAATACACAACACTCAAAAAGGAAGCCATCTGGTGCAGAGAAATATATGTGTATGACTTACTTGTTTGAGACGTTTGATCTCCTGCTCTAGCTCCACCTCACGGGTTCGGGTCTGGTATTCCTGCAGTCCGGCACCAGGACAGCGCCCCCTTTTGACCTCAGCTTCCAGCTTGAACAGCTGTAGGTGCTCCAACTGCTTTCGTAGATCCTCAATGAGCTGTGAGCAAATTAGATCATAACGTTAGGACACCATCAGACCAGGGCAGAGGGTCCTGGGATAGGATATGA